>JASDQU010247148.1:3746-14913 GCA_032191745.1 Picea mariana
CTCTCTTTACTTTTACTATCCATATGCTTTATATTGTTGATGATCAATTGAAGAAAGATTAATACTGTTTTAATAGACTTAAAATTGTTTAAGCTCAAATTACAACTGATTCACCCACACCCCCCCCTCTTAGTTGTCTTAGTAATTTCAACAAGGTAGACTAAAGCTGCATCAAACATGATAATATTTCATAAGATTGAGGCAATGAAAGAACAAAAAATGGAATAAGCATCACACAAGTCTAAAGTCGAATGGTGAATAGCTTGTCCATATAAGTTCTCCAAATCACATGTCCATAATGTATCCCAACAAAATGTATCCTTAGCACTAACAATGATCACTATTTAAACTAGTTTTGGATTGATAAACTCTTATCATGCAAGATAGAGTGTAATCCCCAAAAAATAGATTGTATTTGCAAAAATAGTACAACAGGAAGCCATTCCTGTAGGAGTTGGTTTGTCAAACTTTATTACATACTAACAAAGTTTTATGAAACTAAAAGAAAGAAACTACAAAAATATATGGTGCATGATCCAACATATTTTATCCATGTAAATAGCAGCATAATCATCATTTTTATGTAGATAACAAAGCAAAATTGATATTCAGAAAATAATGCTAAGTAATATTAAGAAATAGACTGGCTACAAAATTAGAGATTATGTAGTTGGTCTTATATTAGCCAAGAAAATAAAAACTAAATATTCCTATGTTGACTTTCATAACAAAATGAAATGAAATAAAATCAATCAAAATCACTTTTACCATTTAGAAATTAGGCAGTGAAGGGTTAGACAGTTCTGAATTAATGATGGAATTGAAGTTGGTTGCATTTTTTATAATTATATTACCAGATATTTTGGGTCTTTTATTTTCCCGTTCTGTGTATGTTTCTTGTTGTTCCTAAGTTTATACTTTAAGCCTCTAAAGTATACCATCAAGGAATATGAAAAGATCAAGAGAATTAAGAGGTAAGAATCAATTGTGAAGGATAAATCAGAGTTGGTTTCTCAACTGTCTCTATCTAGCTTCCCATTGTTCTTGGATGTTGATATCTCTCTCGATAACTGCCCACAAGCATTCTAATTCAACCCAGGTAGTTGTTGTTTGCAGGATAGTGTTAAATAAGTTCAAAGAAATGCTAGTTTGATCTTGAAGGCCAGGTTCTATGTTAGTCTATCTATTATTTGGGACAGTCATGGAGAGTAAAATTTTATTAAATTATAAAATGTTTAAAGATTTGTTGTTTTAGTTTTGAGGGATGAAATATAAAAGGAGTTTTGGAACTCAAAATAATAACACAATAATAGTAGAGGTTGTTTCATGTACTTGAAGTAATTTGAGAATAGTAAAATAATAACAAAGTAACGTTGTCCAAAAATATGAGGCTTCAATCATGAAAGAATCTCATATCATAACAGAGGAAGAAGAGAAAAAAGAGATTTCAAATGAAGTATAAGATATAACCATCCAAATGACCTACAGGTCTTGAAACTGTTGATAGCAATCATAGAGGACAAACTGTAAATAATTAGATAATCAATTAAATTCAAACTACAATAGAAGTTTAAGTTAAATTATAGTTGATCATTCATTATAAAGACATGAAAAGAAAGATGTTGAAAGTTATTGAGAACAGAGTGAAGGAACAGATAGCTTCAAGTTGATAGAATTTGGAATCTCTTCTGCGTTATCTATATCACCATAAATTGGAAAACTTCTAATACAATTGGCTCCCAAAAACAAAAAACCACTTCTCAGTCTTGTGAAATTATATTTATACATAGTCACCAAACTTTTCTTTTATGTTGGTGATTAACTAACTTTCAAAGACTAACGGTTACATGAAAGTGAAATATTGAACCGTTTATATCTTCTTTGATTAATTTCGATGATGAAATTTTCAAAATAATAATTTATGTGTTCATTGATGAACTTCCTTCTTCTATTTTAAGACAGTGAATACATTTTCCCAGAAACTGCACCAAAACTCTGGGGGCTTCTGGAATATCTTTCACCTCAAATAGGAAGAACTTTCGCTGTAGTTCAGGCAGACGGTCTTCGATTATCGTTCTTGTGAACTTAATAGTTTGTATTTTTAAGTTCGACATCACTATCCGTTTTTAAATTTGAGTGACATTGATTACCTTTATTTTTGGGATCTCTACCTGAATTTCTTCTAGATCCTCCTTGAATTTTAACGGATGCTTACCAATGTTAATTTCTCCTAACAACCCTGGACAGTTGTTTCTTCCAATGTTCAATGAAGCTTTCTCTAAAAGGTTGAAAATTCCTTGACAGTTGTCATTAACTTCTCTGGTTATTCTCTTGTTTTCTGTGAGGTTTGCCTCCCACACATTAAGTATTATATCACCTTTAATCTTATCTTAAACAAATAGCTTTTGAGTCTCTCCGACTTCCTCTTTTGTTGAAAGATCCACTTCTTTTTGAAAAGTTGTTCTGGCTACTTTCACTTATCTCTCTTTCAGGAGAATACTCTCCAAGGATTTACTTGCTTCCTGAAAGTAGTTATGAATAAATTACATCTTAAAGAACACTCCCTATTGCTCTTTTTCTATCTTTGTATGTATTTCCAACACCTGGGCTTGGAAGATTTCAAGCTCTACCACTTGATTTTGAATGGAATTAATCTTATTTTGTAATTTCCTATTTGTTTCTTCTTGTTGTAGGACCTGTGCTTGATTGACCTGTATCTTCAGGTTTTCTTCATCTAAGCTTGCTTTCAGTTTTTGAATATCTTGAATGTCATTGAATTTGGCTCGTTCTAGACCCTTGTTTATCTCCCGACTGATACTTCTTTCAGTCTCCTTTAATTGACTTTGTAGCTGAGCTATCATTTGATCTTTCTGCTGCAACATAGTTCTCAAATTACCCACAGAGTATAAATTTGCCGATGCGAAGGCTCCCATTGTGCTTGCTATTTCTATAGTGAATTCCCCCTCTTCAAGTTTTTGTCCATCTACAATGATCTTGTGCTTTTTTATCATCATGTCTCCTCTTGGATGCATTTCCTGTTTCGGGATAGCCTTCCTCTTTTTACTAAAAAAATAATCGGATGAAGGAATTTCATCCCTAGAAATAGGTTCGAGATCACTAACATATAGAGCTCCCATTTGTGGGGTTCCATAGGTAGACTGCAATGGGGTCAAAGAAGTAATAGGACTTCCAAGCTCCGTGGATGTTGTTACTCCTACTTTTTTGGGAAAATCCTCAAGGATTTCTGGTGATGTTTCCAACTCCTTTCCTTTCCCTAACTCTGATTTCTCTGTCTGAGGAACTTCTCCTTCTTGTGAAGGCATTTCAATCTCCTTCATATTTCCCTTTGTATTTTCTTTATCTTGTGCATCTGTTTCAAAACCTGGGGGAGGCCCTTCCTGCTCCAGAGGGGGGGTCGTGGATTCGCCCTGCAAAATATTTGGAAAACAACTTTTCCTGTGACTTTGGAAGGACATGAAACCAGTTTGTAAGTTGGATGATAAGGCCCATACCCTATTATACCTCCTCATAGGATTTAACATCTTTGAATATATCATCACAAATAGACTTTTAGTGTTCATAAGATTTCATATTGCAGTGTATCAAATGTTTATTCACTAGATGATAACGGTCATGATTTTTATGTTCAATATTTACCAGTTTAACTTCTTCTAGTGCTTGGGCTTCCACTTTAGAATGGCCTAGGTTTAGAAATGAAAATTTCCTGATATGTACAGGGAAGGTTGGCCATGACTTCTTTTGAGCTGCATTTAGCTCTATTCCAATACCACCTTTCACTATTTGATGTGCTACCTCGCTCAATACCAGTCTGTCCGTGAGGAATTTTGGAAGTATATGAGGGGGGATTGAGCACCCATAAACCCTAATGTAAGAGAAGTTTTCATCAATGAACCAGTCAGATATTGCTTTGATGTTTTTTCAGACTATCTCATAAATGCGAGGAGGTTCACAGCCATAAAAAATTTTATGCATTGGAATTAATTAGAACTGAAAAATTTCGTAAAACACATTCTTAGCATTTTCTTCCCATAGCACAAAGTGATACTTGTGAATGGGTTCAGGGCAGGTTATGTTCCAACTCCTATTTATCAGGGGAAATGGAGTCAAAAAGTAAAGTGTGTCCATGATGTACGTCGACATGTAAAAAGCCACTAGCTGACCTTTAGATATTGCAACTCTGTAATTTGAAACCTCCTGAGCTAGGTTATCAGACAAAATCATGCTACAGTTAAAAGCGTATCCTTCTGATGCTTCTTATAAAAAGGGTACCCAATCCATAGGAAAATGACAGGGGTTCTTTTTGCCAAAGAGTCTACACAACATCATGGCTACATAGACCATGTACTCATTCAAAGATGTTGTGGCATAAATTCCATGGGTATTGACCCTAAATTTTGATGGAAATCTCCACCATTATTTGATTAAATCGGGATATGTTCGGTCTACTTCAGTACACTCCTTCCTTTGAAATTCAACTATAAACTTGGAATTATAAATGTACTTAGGATTTGGTGAGAGTTTGTACATTACTTGTATGTGCTCTGGCCTGAATGAGCTGACAATGACCGCTTGATTGTTTAAAATGCTTCTTGTTGGGATATCGACCTTCTCCAAGGCCCAATTAATCATGTCATTGTATTCCATGAGCCGAGGGCATGCTTTGATCTTATGAAGCTCTGAAACTGCTATATCCCGAAGGTGATTCTCGAAATTAGCAGGAGAATTTTTAATTTCATAATCCAGGAGTTCATGGATTTTTCTCCAGGATTTAATTGAGTCGTAGCGTGTGGCATAGTGTCAGATATGATATCTCCTTCTGGGTTACGCATCTCCTCTGTATATTCACTCTTCTTCGATGCTTTCTTTGGTGCCATAGCTTTATGTTAGAAGGAAAACCTGTCACAGAAAAGAAGCATATGAGCTTGGCCAAATGCCAATTACCTTTGAAAGACAGAACACGCATAGGTTTTTGGAACACAAACTTTTAATTCGCCTTAAACTCATTTTATGATGAAAATACTGATGCAGCTAACCTGTAATCAATTACATTTAATGCAAAAAATATTTCTCAGATACACATTAGTGTCACAACATTTATCAGTTATCTGTTTATTAATAGTGCCCATATTTCAACAATTCCAGATTCAAAATTCAAAAGATTTCATTCAACAGTACCGAAAATAAGAAAAAACCTAAGAAGTTTAATTATCGTTAATCATGTTTTTTAACACAGAGTTAGTCCTATTTAAAAGATGATTATGGTTCGAGACTTTGCGTTTCGGGGTTTCGAGGATTGTGGATACAAGAGTTATGTCATCGATAAACCCCGATTGTCGAAATTGTGAAATCACGATGAGATTAAGTTACGCCTTAAATTTTGAATTAGTAGATTAATTAATCAGGATTAAAAAACTAACTTCCATTCTTTCAGGGTTTCGGGGATCGTGGATACATGAGGTATGTCATCGATAAACCTTGATTCCCAAAATTGCGAAATCATGATAAGATTAACTTAATCTTTAATAATTACTAAGTTCCATTCTTTCGGGAAATCGGGGATCAGGATTTCGTGATTCAATATGCATGGAAAACATATGGTTTCGAGTAGACCCGAATCCTGAAATATTTTAAAAAATTGTTAATCAACTCCTTTAGGGTTTAAATTACCGTGATTAAAAAAAATAACTTTACAGAAAGTGCATTGGGACTTTTAAAACACTTTTGGTTTTTTTCCTTTGATAATTTAAAGAATAAAGCTTGTCGGGACTTCGGTACCGGGCTTTTGGAAATGATGGTGAGGGTTATGCTTTATGAAAAGCCGAAACATGGAAAAGGAAAGTTTTAGTCTTAGAGATAAAAATCTTTAAAAATTGTTTCAACATAGGCTCCAATTGGGGACCTGATCTCCTTGTGGGAAAAGGAGAACGAGTAGACTTAGTGCCTTTATTGGGTTAATGGAGTCAAAGGATTCTTTTTGGGGAACTTTCTTAGGAAGGGGATACAGAGGGAAAAAGAGATTTTGTCTTTACTTTTGAAAATATTTTCAAAACTCCCAATGTTGTAAACTCAGCTGCAATCTCATTCATGATCTTCTTCTTCTCGCTATTGAATTTAGGTCTTCTTTAAGATGATCAAAACAATCCTAGGAAATCCAACAGATCTTGTGGATTTTGGCTTGCATCAAACGAAGTAAATTTCATGCTTTTAATCGGGGAGCCCTGTCTGGACTTGGGATGCAGATCCAGTTTTGAAAAGGCTGGTAACCAGAGTAGAGTGAAATTTACGTATGACAGCCTTATAGATACCTCAGATATTGCCTCACTGCTAGTGAGCCTGTTCAGTACCCCGGTGAAGTTATCTGTCCCTTTTTACTAAATTTCCTTTCACCCCTTCAAATCATAATTATGCATTTAAATGATGAGACAAGGGCAATCATTTATGAATTTCCTTTCATCATCTTCTTGGACTAGATGGGGGCAATCAAATATGAATTTCCTTTCACCATTTGTCTTATGTTTTACTTTTTGAACACGAAGTGGGGGCAGTCAGTGGTAGTAAATATACCAGGGATGGTATATGTGTAAAATTTGCAGTGGAGGTCTGTTAACTTGCTTTGATTACCCTGGACCAACCTTTTCTTAACTTTCAAAGCACCTTATCCCACAGGGAAAAAGGGAAATTTTACTTCCAGGGTCCTTCCTTTGAGCAAGCCTCAATCCTTAGAAACTGTTAGGAAACCTAGGAGAGTCAGGATTAGCCTATGCATAACTTCATTTAGTCAGAGAGTGAGGAGTTATGAGGACTGGACTACCTTTTAAGATCTATTTTCCATCTTCCAAAGCTAAGACGTAATCTCTTCTCCCTCTATGGGAAACCTGGAAAGATACTTGGTTTTTTAAGAAGGGAAAACCAAGGGTATAAAGAGGTGACAGAAAAAGACCTTGAAATCGAAAAACATGGGTCATGGATTAAACCCAACTCTTAGAACCCTTTCTCGGTGACGTTTTACTATCTCTGCTTATTTTAATTACCTCTTATCTTTATCTAGGTGAAATTAGTAGGACCCAGAGTAAGAATGTTCTTTTAGTGACATATCACACTTACAAGACCATCACTGCAATTTAGAAACCTTCGTTTGAAAAATAGACTTCTCTGGAATTCGCACCTTGCCTTACCATTTTTATTCTCTTTTGAAATAACGGAAAATCTTTTCTATCACCTGTTTTCGACGAATTTATCTTCCGATATATGGCCGTCTGTTTTATCCTTTCGCTTGTTTGGGCTACAAGACAAGATCTTGTAAGGGAACAATACGAAAAGTATCAGGGATTTAAAGAATTGAATGCATTGAAAATTTCGTATTCCTACTTCTAGAAAAACATGGACCTATTTTATTTTTGACGAAAGTAAACTTACCAAAGAAAATTATGAAATAAAAATGAAAAAACAAACCAGTATATACAATGGGAATTTTGGAAACCAATTATTCCATATAGTGTTTTAAATAACGCTCATTGATAGGGATGTTGAGGATTTTACCATCCAAATTCTCTAACAAAAACAAAATTTTTCCTTCAAGAGCTGTAACCTTGAACAGTCTGAACCAGATGTTATTGAATTTACTGTGTTTTTTTGAGTATTTCTTCCTAGCATCCCATTTTAAAACCAAATATCCAGGGAGAAAATCTTTGTCTTTGGCCTTACAATCGAATAGTGCTTTCATGTCGTCCTAGTATTTCTGCAACCTTTCGTCCACTTCTGCCCTGTGTTGTTGGAATTCAATTAGTTGGTTTATTCTTCTTGTGATATGACTTGGTTCTTCCTTCTCATCTTGCCAAATTTTCATTACGAGAAGCACTAGATTTATAGGTAATACTATGTCGGTCCCATACACCATTTGCAAAGGAGAAGTGCTGATAGACATTTTCATGCCTATCGGATTTGCCCACAAAGCATATTTCAAATGCACATGCCAAGATTTCTCATTTTCTCTCAACACTTTCTTAATTATATTGATTAGGCTCTTGTTTGAAGACTCGGCCAACATATTTCCCTGGGGGTAATATGTCGTGTAATGACCAAGCACGATATTGTACTTTTGGCAAAAACTGACCATAGCCATAGATTTAAAGGCTTGGGCGTTATCTGTGACTATCTTTCGGGGGTAGCCAAATCTAGACAAAATGTTCTCTTCTAAGAAATCTATTACCACCGAATCCATAGCCCTTCTAGTTGGAATAACCTCCACCCATTTGGTGAAGTAATCTGTAGCAGTCAGGATCCATCTATGTTGAGCGTTAGAATGAGGATTAATTTCACCTATGAAATCTAATCCCCATTGTTGAAAAGGAGCTTCTGTTTTGACTGGAACCAACGACATCGTTGGAAGTTTATGCTTGCCTATGAAAAATTGGCAAGGGTTGCAGGATCGGACCTTGGCATTGAGGTATGAGAAAAGTTTGGGCCAATAATATCCTACCCTTAGGATCTTATAAGCTATTTCCCTCCAAGCATGATGTCCTCCACACACTCCTTCGTGAAATTGTCTTATGACCTTCTCTGTTTCTGATTCAACCAAACAAACCAAGAGGAATCCAAGTGGGTCCTTCCAATACAATTGTCTTTCGGATATACAATACTTGACCGCATGCAGATTCAACGTTCTGTCTTTAGATGGGGGTAATTCACTCGGGAACTTCATGGTCAACAGGTATGACACTATGTCTTTGTACCAATCTAATGAAGCAAACTTCTTTTATTTGTTCATCGAACTTGTTCATGTCCTCACACTCTTAAACTCCCTGTAGGCCATTTATTCCGAGAGCTCTGAAATTTGATTCAACTAAGACTTTAGTCAAACCTTGTCCCTTTACTAGTCTCGTTGGTTTTATCTCCAGGTCAAATTCTTGAATTTTGGCAAGCCACAGTCCTCTTTTTCCATCATTGTCGAACTGAACCAAAATGTCTTTTACGGAGTTGGTGGGTATGTATGCAATTATCTTGGAATGAAATACATAGGTTTCAAAATCCTTTAATGCCTTCACCATATCATATGCTTCTTTTAACATTATATCATATATGAGTTCAACATCTCTAATACTTTTGTTAAAAAAGGCTATCAGTTTCTCGAAACCTTCTTCAATTTTCTAGAGGAGTACCGCAACAAGTGTGTGTTCGGAGGCGAATGAGAAAATAAGAAAATCCTTCAGATAATAAGGGATTGTTAGTATGGGTGCCTCAATTATAACCTTCTTTATGCATGCAAATGATGCTTTAGCTTCTATTGTCCATTTCACTTCATTGTTTTTCTTTAGCATATCTGTGATCAATTTCACAATTTTAGCAAAGTTTGGAATAAATCTCCTCAAAAAAATTATTTTTCCTAAGAATGACTGAATCTCTTTTACATTCCTAGGGATATTTATTATGTCTATAGCTTCAACTCTTTTAGGGTCAATTTTAATTCCATCTTGAGACACAGTATGGCCCAAAAGTTTACCTTCTTGCATAGAAAAGTGAGACTTTTTGGGGTTTAAAGACAAACCAAATCTGCGACATTTCTCAAACGTCCACTTGAGATGTATCAGATGATCTTCATATAATTTAGAAAAAACGGTTAGATCATCAAGACAGATAACCACAAATTTGTCTCTTTTGCCAATGAAAGCAATATCCATAGCACGTTGGAAAGTAGCACCTGCATTCATTAAACCAAAAGGCATCTTGTCATACATAAATGTACCCCAAGGGGTGGTGAAGGATATTTTTTCTTTATTGTGTTCGTCGATGACAATTTGATTGTACCTAGAAAACCCATCGATCATCGACATCCTATTTGCCCCAACTACTTTTTCTCAAATGTGATCCATTTTGGGTAGGGGGTAATTGTCTTTGAGGGAGGACTTATTCAAATTTCTGAAATTGACACACAATCTAATTTCCCTGTTTTCCTTGCTAACTAGGACCAGGTTTTCTACCCAATCGAAGTATCTCAGTTGATCTAAAAATGAAGAAGACTTGTATTCTTGAAATTATTTGCAAGTAAGAATTATGTATTAAAATGCAAGTGGATCAACTTTGGAACACAATTTTAATAGGATTTATTCATTCAAGATGCATATAAACAGTAGCAATAACAGTGAATAGAAAACACATAACACAAAAAATGATAAAGGAGTTTACCCCTCTCTTGGGCTACATCTCCTGGTCCAGCTTCCAATGGATCATTTGTATTGTTTGATCAAAGTTCTCAAAAATGTGCTTTACAATGCTCACAATTCCAAATAGACTGCTCCAATGGCTTCAGAATGTCCAAAAACCCCTAGTTGGGCTTTTTCGGCACCTTGTTTGGCCAAAAATTGAAGAAGATAGGCTTCCTGGAAGTCCCCCTTCAAACTTGTTGTCTCTGCATCTACAAAACACACCCTTGTTGGCTCAACCTAGCCCACACGCATATTTAAGCGTAAAAACTTAGCACCGAACACAACCACGTGAACTGTGCAAACTGTAAGACGGTTACAGGTGCACCTAGCCCCTAACCATCAAGGGCAAGGTCATATGACCCATGTGACCACGCGTTTAAAAATAAGGGCCAAGAGTTTACATAACCGTTTGAACCAAATTTAAATCCAAACGGAATGCATACCCATGCATGCGTCATGATATATAGTGTTCATATGGCAACAAATATGTGATCGGAGGCTAGGGCTAAGCCCCAGCCCAGACCCCCGCGCCAACATACAAAAAACTCAAATTCAAATGTATTTAAAGACATACATATAATAAGGCGTACAGTGGGGTGCGTTGATAGTGCATACTATGAAAAGGCTTTACATGTGGGGAGAGGTCACGGGGTCGAACCCGGTGGACTCCAATAAAGTTTTATACAACAACTAATAACCAGTTGCCACGTGGCAGCCCATGACTGGGCCACATGGCACTGTACGACCAACCAAATACTTCCATGTGTCGCAATGTCATTCGCTCTCATCTACCAAATGTATGCCACTTAGCTCTGCCATGTGTCGTATGAACTGCCACGTCAACATCTGTACGAACTGTACAGACTGTACACTCAGCATCCCTTTTTTTTGCATGTTTGTCATTTTGAATAGAACGTGATATCTCTCGCTCTTGACGTCTATTT
>JASDQU010247155.1:0-16368 GCA_032191745.1 Picea mariana
GCTAACTCTACACTTAATGGCTCAAATACTCCCCTTGCAGGAGCCATGCACAGTTAAGGCGACGTCTGGTGAAGGATACCCATCCGAGTTTGACTGAAGGGACACCACGCCTTGGATGACTGAGCACGCCTCTGTTAGGCGAATTTTTCTAAGTATATAGACTCAGTCTTTGTATTTTGCAAATCATCGATGGTTGAGCAAGGCTCCCGGTTGTAAAACTTTAATGAAGCACTGTTATTCTGGTTATGCATGGACTTTTGAGACTTCTTGCCTTATGAATGTTAGTTTCTTTCATGTCTTTGTTTACACTGTGTTAGAGCAGCTCGGAATTGGAGGATCCAGTCGAGTTGTAACTGTTATAGGATGATGTAGGTTGGATCATTGTAACAGTTGCATTGTTTCTAATCGGTCCCTGTGATTTTTTTAGCGCTAAACGACTTGGAATTGGAGGATCCAGTCAAGTCCCCCCTTTAGTTTCTCGAAGCCCTGAACCAAGAGGATCTTGCATTCAGAGTTTTTCTTCTACAAACTGCTGAAAGGCTTGTTGCCTGAGGTAGTATGTTCACTCCTCTCACCAAGTCTTCAACCTAATCATCTTTAAGTCAACTCATTGACTGAATTTAGATCAAGACCTCCTTTGTTCCTTACATACCGGACTCAGTTCCCGAGTTAGAGCGATATATTCCCGAGTCTCTACCCATTTGATCACCCATCAAATCTATCGTGACATAAAACTGATGGGCATTGGGCTCTGCTCCTGCAAGCAATCCAGGAGTGACTTCTTACTCTAACATTTCTGGCACCGTTGCTGGGGACGAAGTTGAAAATTTTCCTCGGATTGAACGACATTGAGCCTCTGATTTTGAAGGTGCATCAGGTATCAGAGCCTTTGAAGATTGCTACTGTGCACCTGGCGACTCCATTGTGATGACTCCACTGTGGCGAACCTGTCGTGTTAATTGTGGCTTTCAGAGGCAGACACACACGGTCCCATCCACAACTGCCTCTATCTACACCGAAAACTGATCCGGAGGTGGTTCTTAGAAAGGGAAAGGCTTCTGAAGAAGGAGATTCCACCGTCGAACAAGGTAATCCACCATCTCCTTTTGTAGGAACTCCATTTTCTCCTCCTCAGTTTCTTAACAAACCTTTTTCTGAGGTTTCCCATTTCCTGAATTTCAGGAGTGTTCCTGCTGAGTTTTCCACCCTTGGTCTGGGATTGGAGGGAGAAATCCTTGTCACTCCTCTCTCCCCTGAAGCTGTACCTTGGCGTAGACCTAGGACCACAAAAGATTTCCCCACTCCTACCTCTATCACTCCTCCTCTTGTTACTGTTGCCACTTCTGCACAAAGAGAAGCATCTGCTAACTTAAGCCCATTAGCCTTCTCCCTAAATCCCCTATTGTTTCCCATTCCACTTAGAGACTCATTCCTAGTAGCCCCTTCACGAACTCCTTCTCCTCCAAGTTCTCCTCCACCTAATATTCCTATGGCTGGTGCTAATCCCGCTCTAAATAGAATGGATATTATAGTCATTTCCAGATATGCTCCCTTAATCCTACCCCATCCTATGAATCCTCTCCCTGCTGGAGATTACTTGAAATATATGCCCAAGTTCATTGGAGAAGGGGACATAACTGCGGAAGAGAACCTGGCTGCTTTCTACAGTTATGCAGACAACCTGAACATTGAAAATGAAGATGTCTGGATGAGAGTTTTCATCCAGAGCTTGGATGGTGAGGTGAGGAAGTGGTTTAGAGGATTGACCCCCGGATCTATTGCTGGAATTGAAGCTCTAGATGGTGCTTTCCTGAGACAGTGGGGAGATAGGAAGGATTTCATGTATTACATGGCGGAGTTCGGGTCTTTGAAGAAGAAGGAAGGAGAGTCTGTCTCTGACTTCTCCAAAATATTCAATAATATGTATAATAAAACCCCTGCTGAGATAAAACCCTCAAAATCCTCGGCCAAGATTTCTTATGCTAGTGCATTTGGCCCCGATTTCTTTCTTTTATTGAGAGAAAGAAGAGCCACCTCTTTAGCTCAAATGAAATATGCAACCATAGAGGTGGAATCTAATGTATTAGCAGTTGATAGACTGAGGAACAAGGCTGACGTAGACAGGAGAAAGGGAAGATCTGAAGCTTCAACTGCTGGCCCATTGGTGCCCCACCCTCAAGTGGATGAACTGACCAAGATGGTGAAGTCTCTATCTGCAGAGATGGAGAGAATGAAGGTGGAAGGGAGGCAAACATACAAGGGCCCTCAAAACGCCGAAAATAAGGGAGGTTTCAGGAGGCCAAACAATGTTGCTTCCCCGACTGTGCAAAGAGA
The DNA here is from genome assembly GCA_032191745.1 of Picea mariana. NCBI lineage: Eukaryota > Viridiplantae > Streptophyta > Pinopsida > Pinales > Pinaceae > Picea > Picea mariana. The sequence goes on from JASDQU010247155.1 coordinate 2,335, forward strand.
GAGGGGAAGAGACAGAGAAGACCAGAAAATTCAGGCCCCTTTTCAAAACAATTTTGTGGCTGAGGAGTAAGAAGGGGAAACATATGAGCTTGATCCTGAAATCCATTGCTTTGAAGACACTCCTCCTTTTCCTCATCTCACTCAATCAGCATACGAGGAGTCTCTCATGGACAATCAACTAAATGAACTGAGCAAGGGAGACAAGGCTAGTGGTAGCTAAGGTAGGTATGACCTGAGGTCTAAGAAAAAGACAATAGCACCTGATGTTCCTGAGCAGTTCACTAGAACAGAGAAACCTACTAATGAAGTAGCAGACAGTCACAGAGGTAAGAAGGCCCAACCCCACTCTCCCATAGTCTGGAGTCATGTTCTCGACATAAGAGAAATTCCGAAGCTTACATCTTCTTTTAATTTCGAGCATGAAATTCAAAATATCAGAATCTCTGTGCCCCTGACCAAATTGATTAAACATGAAGGGTTCAAGAAATGCTTCTCTGAGATTTTACAGTCTGAGGTCTCATGCCTTCCCATAGACTCCATCAATTTGAAAGATGAAAATCCTTCAGTTATTCTAGGTCCTATGGTAGAAGACAGAAATGACTCATCCCCTCCCGTCTACACTTCCTTGAACATACATGACAAGGTACTGAACAACTGCTTGATGGACTCGGGGGCTTCTCACAACCTCATGCCCAAAAATATCATGGAAGATCTAGGGATAGAAGTCACCCGAGCCTATCATGACCTCTATTCCTTTGACTCCAGGAAAGTTCAATGTCTAGGAGTTATCAAAAACCTGGTCGTGACCTTGTTTCAGTTGCCCATGAAAAGTGTGGTCATGGATGTTGTAGTGGCTGATGTCCCCCCCCATGTTTTGTATGTTGTTATCAAGATCTTGGATAAAAAGACTAGGGGGAACCTTGTAGATGGACCTCACATATGCTACTATCCCAGTGTTTGGAGGAGAACATAGGAGGCTATACAGGGAAGCCCAACTGGCCTATATGATCAGTGATGAAGCCATTCCTACCAACCATCCCATTTTTGCCTTGGACACTGATTTAGGTTCCAGTGTATTACAACTCACTAATGCTCCTGAGCCTCCTCTGAAACTCAGAAAGTTGCCCACCACTTCCCATAATTTTCCTCCCTCCATCACCCCCGTCTGGAAAATGTTCTTTGATGGAGCCTTTTCCAGAGAAGGCGCTGGTGCTGAAGTGTTTTTTGTGTCACCTGCTCAGGAAACCATATCTTTATCATACAAATTAGAATTTGAATCTACCAACAATGTGGCAGAGTATGAAGCTCTGGTCCTAGGATTAAGAGCCGCAAAGAAAATGGGAATTCAAGAGGTAGCAGTGTTTGGAGATGCAGAGTTGGTGGTCCAACAGATCAGAAATGCTTATCAGGCTAAGCATCCTCGACTTAGAAGCTACAAAAATGAGGTATGGGACTTGATTGACAGTTTCTTCTTAGCATTCAACATTTCTTTCGTCCCAAGAGAGAAGAACACAGTGGCAGATTCCTTGGTTGCATCAACAAGCAATTTCAAAGTGCCCTTGCCGCCCAAATTCAGATACGATGTAGAAGTAAAATAGAGGCCCTCCATACCTGACAACGTCAAACATTGGAAGGTATTCGAGGATGATCTTGAGATCAAGAAATTCTTGGAGACTATCGAAGAATTTTCAGATCCATATCGACCAAGACTTTGTCTCTGAAGAAGAGCTTGATGGGGATAAGTTTCTGAGTAAAATAGCAGAGCGTAACATTGTGCAGCTCCCCAAAAACCATATTCCAAGGGTACTGGTTCCTCTGGAAAGGATTTTTGATAGAAATGATGTGTCATTAAAAGGGGAAACCTCAGAGGATGGCGCTAATACTATTCAGTGCAACATTGGCACTGAGAGTGAGCCCAAGTTTGTCAAATTGTCAAGAAGTCTGACAAAGGTGCAGAGGTCTGAATATGCTGGACTTTTGAGGGAATTTGCTGATGTTTTTGCCTGGACCTACGAAGATATCAAAACATATAACACTTCTGTCATTGAGCATAAAATCCTGTTGAAAAAGGAGGTAAAGCCATTTAGGCAGAAGCTAAGACAAATCAACCCTATGTTGTTGCCTATCATGGAGAGGGAAGTGAAGAAGTTGCTACAGGCCCAGATCATCGTACCACTGAGATATTCAGAGTGGGTGGCCAACTTGGTACCAGTGAGGAAGAAGAATAGAGAAATCAGACTCTGTGTAGACTTCAAAAACCTGAACAGGAGCTCACGGAAGGATAACTACCCCTTACCAAAGATGGAACATATGTTGCAGAGGGTAACAGGAGCATCCAAGATGTCCATGATCGATGGCTTCTCTGGCTACAACCAAATCTATGTTTTTCCTAAGGACAGGGAAAAGACGACATTTACCACTCCATGGGGAACATTCATGTATGCCAAAATGCCTTTTGGATTGATGAATGCAGGGGCAACGTTTCAACGTGCCATGGATATAGCTTTCATTGGGGAAAAGGATAAATTTGTTGTCATCTATCTGGATGACATAACAGTATTTTCAAAATCTGATAAAGAACACTGTTGTCATCTCAGAAAGGTTTTCCTGATATGCAAGAGTTTTGGCATTTCATTAAACCCCAAGAAATCTCTGTTCACCATGCAGGAGGGAAATTTACTAAGACACATAGTATCAGCAGAAGGATTCAGGATCGATCCTAGCAGAGTTGAGGCAATACGAGCCATATCAATCCTGAGATCCAAAAAGGAGGTCCAATCTTTCCTTGGCAAGATCAATTTTCTGAGGAGGTTTGTTCCTAACTTTGCTGAGGAGGTAAAACTTATAACAACCATGTTAAGGAAGGGAAATGAAGTAAGGTGGACTTCTGAATGACGAAAGTCCTTTGAGAAAATAAAGAAGGCTTTGACTGAAGCCCCTGTGCTTATCAATCCCAATTACTTGAAGGATTTCCTTATTTTCTCCTTTGCCTCACCTGACACTGTGGCTGCTGTTTTTTTACAGACAAACGAGGTTGGGCTAGAGCAACCTATTGCTTTGTTCAGCCGAGTATTGAGGGATGCCGAAGTCAGATATGACACTATGGAGAAGCATGCCTATGCCCTGGTCAAGGCTCTCAAGGCCTTTAGAACCTATGTACTGCAGTCAAAAGTCATTGCCTATGTCCCATCAGCTGCTGCTAAGGACATTCTTATTCACCCTGACATAGACGGGAGGAGGAGTAAGTGGATAGCCAAGATTCTAGAATTTGACCTGGAAATAAAGCCTACCAAATTGATCAAAGGTCAAGGTTTAGCCAAGTTGTTGGCTGAAGCAAATTGCCTAGCTTTGGGGGTAAGTTTCATCAATGAATATTCACGAATTCAGCGGGATCAACTGTCTAAAATAGACCCTCAAAGGGAGCCCCCATTGGCTCGATGTCCCTGGTATAAGGATGTCATATATTTTCTGCAAGAGTTGCGGCCTTCAGACAGCCTGCAAAGAAACCAGGCAAAATATCTGAAGCTCAAACCAGTTAGATACTGCCTTATCGATCAAGTTTTATATTGGAAAGACCCCCTGGGGTTGCTTTTGAAATGTGTAGATCCGCAAGAGGCTGACAGGATCATGGTTGAATTTCACCATAGCCTATGTGGAGGGCATCATTTCTGGAAAACCATAGCCTATAAAATCCTCAGGGATGGATACTACTGGCCCACCGTATTCACTGACGTCTGTAGAAGGGTCAAAGCTTGCATAAAATGTGAGAGATTTGCAGGAAAACAATAGCTCAAGTCTTTGTCGTTAAATCCTGTGGTTGTTTTAGGACCTTTCTAGCAGTGGGGCCTAGATTTCATTGGAGAAATTCACCCCACTTCCAGTGGGCGGCATAGATGGATCCTGACTGCTACAGATTTCTTTACCAAGTGGATTGAAGCTATCCCCACCAGGAGTGCTTCCCACAAGGTAATCATTGGATTCCTGGAAGACCTCATCATAAGATTCCGCTGCCCGAATAAGATTGTCACTGATAACACAACCTCTTTCAGGGCTGAGCCATTAGCCAAGTTCTGTGAGCGATTCTGGATCAAACTTATTCACTCCACCCCATACTATCCCCAGGGAAATGGTTTAGCAGAATCCTCCAACAAAAGCCTGATAAGGATCATCAAAAGACTGTTGGAAGACAACAAGAAGGTTTGGCATTCAAGATTGAAATTTTCTCTATGGGCCAATCGAGAGACCATCAAGAGATCTATAGGCATCTCTCCTTTCCAATTAGTCTATGGAGCAGAGGCTGTTTTTCCTTTTCATTTAGCCATTCCTGTAGCAAAATTCCTCCAGGATCATCGAGGGGAACCTGATGACATAATCAGAAGAATTCATCAGCTAGTGGATGTCCAGCAGGCCATGGAGCAGGTAATGGGCAGAATTTAGGACCATCAGCAAAGGATCAAGCAGGTTTTTGATAAGAAGGTCAAGAAGGAAGAGTTTCAGATACGAGACCTGGTACTAAAATGGGATGCTCCTAAACAAGATAAAGGAAAGCATGGAAAATTCGAAGCCCTGTGGATCGGGCCTTTCAAAGTCTCCGAAGTATTCTCGAATAATACCTACAAGTTATGGGATTTGAAGGATCAAGAAGCTTTCAATGGCCCTGTGAATGGGCATTTCCTAAAAATATTTTTCTCTTGAGCTGCACATGGCTCTTTCCCAGTTGTAAATATTGTTTTTCTTTCCGTCTTTAAGTTTTAAATAAATGACCCCATAGGTCAACAACAAGGCACTAGAACTGTAAAATGAGTCCTTAGAGCATCACAGGGACGACTCTATCCCCCATGGATCCTAATGTTAGTAACAATTCTTGTCCTGGGCACAAGAGTATTCAAGTCTACAAGTTGCACGAGAAGCGCCCAAGCACAGCACGGAAAAATCTCGTCTCAGATTTCCAAGCACGTAAGCAGGCGAAATTATATTGTCGATGGTCCAGATTCATCCATAGGAGCAGATCGACGGTCGACGGGAGATCGTGGTTAGTAGAGTTGCGTCGAGATTAGCGTGATGGACAATGCCCATATTGCATGCAAGAAAGGATAGCAGCCATCCGTCCAAAGGATGCATGGCCCGAGATCTAATCACGACGGCATTTCGGCATTTGGGAGTTCAAAGGGTGAGGGTTCCATGTCATTCTACATTTTGAAGCCCCAAACCCCGAAGCGCCGAAAGCGCCCAAAGTCGGGCCTATGGTATCGTCGAGTGAGTTCAGGACTGTCAGATCTGAGAGGGATGCATGGTGCCCAATTAAGCCATCTCGGCTTATCGCTCATCGTGACTGTGATAAGTAAGGATCAACTCCTTCCTATTCGCGAACGCCGAAAGCGCCTTTGAAAATAAACGTAGGGTCACAGCTCATGGTCACTTGGGAAATAAAAAGAGTTGTGCAAAAGGGGCCAAAGGCGTCGAGTTTACTCGCAGAAGGGATCATCGCGATCTTCAGGTGCCATCTGATTCGATCTCAATCTTGGTTCTCGCTTGGAGTAAATGAAGGTGAGAGGGGGTGGTTGAAACCTCTCCTCACTCATTAAGTGTAAAGTATGGAGGATCTGGCAAGATGCCTGCCTGAGAGGGTCCTGTGTACCAATTTTTTCCAAAGAAGCCATGTCGAGTCCTCGACTAGACAGAGAGGTCTGCACACGCTAACTTGACAGTTAATGGCTCAGCTAATCCCCTTGCAGGAGCCATGCGCAGTTAAGGTGGCATCCGATGAATAATACCCGTCCGAGTTTGACTGAAGGGACACCACGCCTTGGATGAATGAGCACGCCTCTGTTTGGCGAATTTTTCTAAGTATATAGACTCAGTCTTTGTATTTTGAAAATCATCGATGGTTGAGCAAGGCTCCCGGTTGTAAAATTTTAATGAAGCACTGTTATTCTGGTTATGCATGGACTTTTGAGACTTCTTGCCTTATGAATGTCAGTTTCTTTCATGTCTTTGTTTACACTGTGTTAGAGAAACTCGGAATTGGAGGATCCAGTCGAGTTGTAACTATTATAGGATGATGTAGGTTGGATCACTGTAACCATTGCATTGTTTCTAATCAGTCCCTGTGATTTTCTTAGCACTGAATGACCTGGAATTGGAGGATCCAGTCAGGTCCCCCTTTCAATTTCTCGAAGCCTTGAACCAAGAGGATCTTGCATTCAGATTTTTTCTTCTACAAACTGTTGAAAGGCCTATTGCCTGAGGTAGTATGTTCACTCCTCTCACCAAGTCTTCAACCTGCTCATCTTTAAGTCAACTCACTGACTGAAGTTAGATCAAGACCTCCTTTGTTCCTTACATTCCGGACTCAGTTCCCGAGTTAGACCGATATCTGCCCAAGTGTCTATCCATTTGATCACCCATTAAATCTATCATGACATAAAACTGATGGGCGTTGGGCTCTTCTCCTGCAAGCAATCCAGGAGTGACTTCTAACGCTAACATTTTTGGCGCCGTTGCCGGGGATGAAGTTGAAATTTTTCCCCGGATTGAACGACATTGAGCCTCTGATTTTGAAGGTGCATCAGGTATAAGAGCCTTTGAAGATTGCTACTGTGCACCTGACGACTCCATTGTGACGACTCCACTGTGGAAAATCTGTTGTGTTAATTGTGGATTTTAGAGGCAGACACACGCGGTCCCATCCATAGCTGCCTCTATCTACACCGAAAACTGATCCAGAGGTGGTTCTCAGAAAGGGAAAGGCCTTTGAAGAAGTAGCTTCCACCATCGAACCAGGTAATCCGCCATCTCCTTCTGTAGGAACTCCATTTTCTCCTCCTGAATTTCTTAACAGACCTTTTTCTGAGGTTTCCCATTTCTTGAATTTTGGGAGTGTTCCTACTGAGTTTTCCCCCCTTGGTTTGGGATTGGAGGGAGAAATACTTGTCACTCCTCTCTCCCCTGAAGTTGTACCTTGGCGTAGACCCAAGACCATAGAATATTTCCCCGCTCCTACCTCTATCACTCCTCCTCTTGTTATTGTTGCCACTTCTGCACAAAGAGAAGCATCTGCTAACTTAAGCCCATTAGCCTTCTCCCTAAATCCCCTATTGTTTCCCATTCCACTTAGAGACTCATTCCCAGTAGCCCCTTCGTGAACTCCTTCTCCTCCAAGTTCTCCTCCACCTAATATTCCTATGGCTAGTGCTAATCCCCCTCTAAATAGAATGGATGCTATAGTCGCTACCATATATGCTCCCTTAATCCTACCCCATCCTATGAATCCTCTCCCTACTGGAGATTACTTGAAGTATATGCCCAAGTTAACTGGAGAAGGGGACATAACTATGGAAGAGCACCTGGCTTCTTTCTACAGTTATGCAGACAACCTGAACATTGAAAATGAAGATGTCTGGATGAGAGTTTTCGTCCAGAGCTTGGATGGTGAGTTGAGGAAGTGGTTTAGAGGATTGACCCCCGGATCTATTGCTGGAATTGAAGCTCTAGATGGTGCTTTCCTGAGGCAGTGGGGAGATAGGAAGGATTTCATGTATTACATGACGAAGTTCGGGTCTTTGAAGAATATGGAAGGAGATTCTGTCTCTGACTTCTCCAAAAGATTCAATAAGATGTATAATAAAATCCCTGCTGAGATAAAACCCTCAGAAGCCTCGACCAAGATTTCTTATGCTAGTGTGTTTGGCCCCGATTTCTGTCTTTTATTGAGAGAAAGAAGAGCCACCTCTTTAGCTCAAATGCAATATGCATCCATAGTGGTGGAATCTAATGTATTAGCAGCTGATAGACTGAGGAACAAGGCTGACGCAGATAGGAGAAAGGGAAGATCTGAAGCTTCAACTGCTGGCCCATCGGTGCCCCACCCTCAAGTGGATGAACTGACCAAGATGGTGAAGTCTCTGTCTGCAGAGATGGAGAGAATGAAGGTGGAAGGGAGGCAATCATAAAAGGGCCCTCAAAACACCGAAAATAAAGGAGGTTTCAGGAGGCCAAACAATGTTGCTTCCCTGAGTGTGCAAAGAGAGAGGAGAAGAGACAGAGAAGACCAGAAAATTCAGACCCCTTTTCAAAACAATTTTGTGGCCAAGGAGGAAGAAGGGGAAACATATGAGCTTGATCCTGAAATCCATTGATTCGTAGACACTCCTCCTTTTCCTTATCTCACTCAATCAATATACGAGGAGTCTCTCATGGACAGTCAACTAAATGAATTGAGCAAGGGAGACAAGGCCAGTGGCAACCAAGGCAAGTATGACCTGAGGTCTAAGAAAAAGACAGTAGCACCTGATGTTCCTGAGCAGTTCACTAGAACAGAGAAACCTGCTAATGAAGTAGCAGACAGTCACAGAGGTAAGAAGGCCCAACCCCTCTCTCCCATAGTCCAGAGTCATGTTCTTGAAATAAGAGAAATCCCAAATCTTACATCTTCTTTTAATTTCGAGCATGAAATTCAAAAGATCATAATCACTGTGCCCCTGACCGAATTGATTAAACATGAAGGGCTCAAGAAACACTTCTCTGAGATTTTACAGTCTGAGGTCTCATGCCTTCCCATAGACTCCATCAATTTGAAAGATGAAAATCCTGCAGTTATTCTAGGTCCTATGGTAGAAGACAGAAATGACTCATCCCCTCCCTTCTACACTTCCTTGAACATACATGACAAGGTAATGCACAACTGCTTGATGGACTCGGGGGCTTCTCACAACCTCATGCCCAAAACTGTCATGGAAGAGCTAGGGCTAGAAGTCACCCGAGCCTATCATGACCTCTATTCCTTTGACTTCAGGAAAGTTCAATGTCTAGGAGTTATCAAAAACCTGGTCGTGACCTTGTTTCAGTTGCCCATGAAAAGTGTGGTCATGGATGTTGTAGTGGCTGATGTCCCCCCCAAGTTCGGTATGTTGTTATCAAGATCTTGGATAAAAATATTGGGGGGAACCTTGAAGATGGACCTCACATATGCTACTATCCCAGTGTTTGGAGGAGAACATAGGAGGCTATACAAGGAAGCCCAACTGGCCTATATAATTAGTGATGAAGCCAACCCTACCAACCATCCCATTTTTGCCTTGGACACTGATTTAGGTTCCAGTGTACTACAACTCACTGATTCTCCTGAGCCTCCTCTGAAACTCAGAAAGTTGCCCACCACTTCCCATAATTTTCCTCCCTCCATCACCCCCGTCTGGAAAATGTTCTTTGATGGAGCCTTTTCCAGAGAAGGCACTGGTGCTGGGGTGTTTTTTGTGTCACCTGCTCAGGAAACCATATCTCTGTCATAAAAATTAGAATTTGAAGCTACCAACAATGTGGCAGAGTATGAAGCTCTTGTCCTAGGATTAAGAGCCGCAAAGGAAATGGGAATTTAGGAGGTAGCAGTGTTCGGAGATGTAGAGTTGGTGGTCCAGCAGATCAGAAACACTTATCAGGCTAAGCATCCTTGACTTAGAAGCTACAGAAATGAGGTATGGGACTTGATTGACAGTTTCTTCTCAACATTCAACATTTCTTTCATCCCAAGAGAGAAGAACACAGTGGCAGATTTCTTGGCTACATCAACAAGCAATTTCAAAGTGCCCTTGCCGCTCAAATTCAGATACGATGTAGAAGTAAAATACAGGCCTTCCATACCTGACAACGTCAAACATTGGAAGGTATTCGAGGATGATCTTGAGATCAAGAAATTCTTGGAGACTGTCGAAGAATTTTCAGAGATCCATATCAACCAAGACTCTGTCTCTGAAGAAGAGCTTGATGGGGGTAAGTTTTTGAGTAAAATAGCAGAGTGTAACATTGTGCAGCTCCACAACAACCATATTCCAAGGGGACCGGTTCCTCTGGAAAGGCTTTTTGATAGAAATGATGTGTCATTAAAAGGGGAAATCTCAGAGGATGGCACTGATACTATTGAATGCAACATTGGCACTGAGAGTGAGCCCAAGTTTGTCAAATTGTCAAGAAGTCTGACAAAGGTGCAGAGGTCTGAATACGCTGGACTTTTGAAAGAATTTGCTGATGTTTTTGCCTGGACCTACTAAGATCTCAAAACATATAACACTTCTGTCATTGAGCATAAAATCCTGTTGAAAAAGGAGGCAAAGCCATTTAGGCAGAAGCTAAGACAGATCAACCCTATGCTGCTTCCTATCATGGAGAGGGAAGTGAAGAAGTTGCTACAGGCCCAGAATATCGTACCACTGAGATATTCAGAGTGGGTGGCCAACTTGGTACCAGTGAGGAAGAAGAATGGAGAAATCAGACTCTGTGTGGACTTCAGAAACCTGAACAGGAGCTCACGGAAGGATAACTACCCCTTACCAAAGATGGAACATATGTTGCAGAGGGTAATAGGAGCATCCAAGATGTCCATGATCGATGGCTTCTCTGGCTACAACCAAATCTCTGTTTTGCCCGAGGACAGGGGAAAGACGACATTTACCACTCCATGGGGCACATTCATGTATGCCAAAATGCCTTTTGTATTGATGAATGTAGGGGAAACGTTTCAACGTTCCATGGATATAGCTTTCATTGGGGAAAAGGATAAATTTGTGGTCATCTATCTGGATGACATAACAGTATTTTCAAAATCTGATAAACAACACTGTTGTCATCTCATAAAGGTTTTCCTGAAATGCAGGAGTTTTGGCATTTCATTAAACCCCAAGAAATCTCTGTTCGCCATGCAGGAGGGAAATTTACTAGGCCACATAGTATCAGCGGAAGGAGTCAGGATTGATCCTAGTAGAGTTGAGGCAATACGAGCCTTATCAATCTCGAGATCCAAAAAGGAGGTCCAATCTTTCCTTGGCAAGATCAATTTTCTGAGGAGGTTTGTTCCTAACTTTGTTGAGGAGGTAAAACTTATAATAGCCATGTTAAGGAAGGGAAATGAAGTAAGGTGGACTTCTAAATTGTGAAATCCCTTTCAGCAAATAAAGAAGGCTTTGACTGAAGCCCCTGTGCTTATCAGTCCCGATTACTCGAAGGATTTCCTTATTTTCTCCTTTGCCTCACCTGACACGGTGGCTGCTGTTTTGTTACAGACAAACAAGGTTGGGCTAGAGCAACCTATTTCCTATTTAAGCCGAGCATTGAGGGATGCCGAAGTTAGATATGACACTATGGAGAAGTAGGCCTATGCCCTGGTCAAGGCTCTCAAGGCCTTTAGATCCTATGTCCTGTAGTCAAAAGTCATTGCCTATGTCCCCTTAGCTGCTGTTAAAGACATTCTTATTCAGCCTGACATAGATGGGAGGAGGAGTAAGTGGATAGCCAAGATTCTGGAATTTGACCTGGAAATAAGGCCTACCAAATTGATCAAAGGTCAAGGTTTAGCCAAGGTATTGGTTGAAGCAAATTGCATAGCTTTGGGGGTAAGTTTCATCAATGAATATTCAGGAATTCAGCGGGATCAACTATCTGAAATATACCCTCAAAGGGAGCCCCCATTGGCTCGATGTCCCTGGTATAAGGATGTCATATATTTTCTGCAAGAGTTGCGGCCTCCAGACGATCTACAAAGAAACAAGGAAAAATCTCTTGAAGCTCAAAGCAGTTAGATACTGCCTTGTCGATCAAGTTTTATATTGGAAAGACCCCCTAGGGTTGCTTTTGAAATGTGTAGATCCGCAAGAGGCTGACAGGATCATGGTTGAATTTCACGATAGCCTATGTGGAGGGCATCATTTCTAGAAAACCACAGCCTATAAAATCCTCAGGGCTGGATACTACTAGCCCACCGTATTCACTGACATCTACAGAAGGGTCAGAGATTGCATCAAATGTCAAATATTTGCAGGAAAACAACAACTCAAGTCTTTGTTGTTAAATCTTGTGGTTGTTTCAGGACCTTTCCAGCAATGGGGCCTAGATTTCATTATTGAAATTCACCCCACTTCCAGTGGGAAGCACAGATGGATCCTGAGATTTCTTTACCAAGTGGATTGAAGCTATCCCCACCAGGAGTGCTTCCCACAAGGTAATCATTGGATTCCTGGAAGACCTCATCACAAGATTCGGTTGCCCGAATAAGATTGTCACTGATAACGCAACCTCTTTCAGGGCTGAGCCGTTAGCCATGTTCTGTGAGCTATTCAGGATCAAACTAATTCACTCCACCCCATACTATCCCCAGGGCAATGGTTTAGCAGAATCCTCCAACAAAAGCCTGATAAGGATCATCAAAAGACTGTTGGAAGACAACACGAAGGCCTGTCATTCAAGATTGAAATTTTCTCTATGGGCTGATCGAGTGACCACGAAGAGATCTATAGGCATCTCTCCTTTCCTATTAGTCTATGGAGCAGAGGCTGTTTTTCCTTCTCATTTAGACATTCCTGTAGCAAAATTCCTCCAGGATCATCGAGGGGAACCTGATGACATAATCAGAAGAATTCATCAGCTAGTGGAAGTCCATCAGGCTAGGGAGAAGGTAATGGGAAATATTCAGGACCATCAGCAAAGGATCAAGCAGGTTTTTGATAAGAAGGTCAAGAAGGAAGAGTTTCAGATAGGAGACCTGGTACTGAAATGGGATGCTCCTAAACAAGATAAAGGCAAGCACGAAAAATTCGAAACCCTGTGGATCGGGCCTTTCAAAGTCTCCGAAGTATTCTCGAATAATACCTATAGGTTACGGGATTTGAAGAATCAAGAATCTTTCAATGGCCCTGTGAATGGGCATTTCCTAAAAAGATTTTTCTTTTGAGCCGCACATGGCTCTTTCGCGGTTGTAAATATTGTTTTTCTTTCCGTCTTTAAGTTTTAAATAAATGAACCCATAGGCCAACAACAAGGCACTAGAATTGAAAAATGAGTCCTTATAGCATCACAGAGATGACTCTATCCCCCATGGAGCCTAATGTTAGTAACAATTCTTGTCCTGGGCACAAGAGTATTTAGGTCTGCAAGTTGCATGAGAAGCGCCCAAGCGTAGCACAGAAAAATATTGTCTCAGGTTTCCAACCACGTAAGTGGGCGAAATGATATTGTCGATGGTCCAGATTCATCCATAGGAGAAGATCGATGGTCAACGGGAGATCGCGGTTAGCAGAGTTGCACCGAGATTAGCGCGATGGATAGTGCCCATATTGCATGCAGGAAAGGATAGAAGCCGTCCATCCAAAGGATGCGTGGCGCGAGATCTAATCACGACGGCATTTCAACATTCGGGAGTTCAAAGGGTGAGGATTCCATGTCATTCTACATTTCGAAGCCCCAAACCACGAAGCGCTGAAAGCACCCAAAGTCGTGCCCACAGTATCGCCGAGTGAGTTTAGGATAATCAGATCTAAGAGGGACGTGTGGCGCCCAATTAAGCCATCTCGGCTTATCACTCATCGCGAATGTGATAAGCAAGGATCAACTCCTTCCTATTCGTGAACGCCGAAAGAGCCTTTGAAAATAAATGTAGGGTCATAGCCCGTGGTCACTTGGGAAATACAAATATCTTTGTAAAAGGGGCCAAAGGCGTCGAGTTTAGTCGCAGAAGGGATCATCGTGATCTCTAGGTGCCATCTGATTCGATTTCAATCATGGTTCTTGCTTAGAGTAATTGAAGGTGAGAGGGGGTGGTTGAAACCTCTCCTCACTCATTAAGTGTAAAGTATGGAGGATCTGGCAAGATGCCTTCCCGAGAGGGTCTTGTGTACCGATTTTTTCCAAAGAAGCCATTCCGAGTCCTCGACTAGCCAGAGAGGTCTGCACACGCTAAATCGACACTTAATGACTCAGCTACTCCCCTTGCAGGAGCCATGCACAGTTAAGGTGGCGTCTGACGAAGAATACCCATCCGAGTTTGACTAAAGGGACACCACGCCTTGGATGACTGAGCACGCCTCTGTTAGGCGAATTTTTCTGAGTATATAGACTCAGTCTTTGTATTTTGCAAATCATTGATGGTTGAGCAAGGCTCCCGGTTGTAAAACTTTAATGAAGCACTGTTATTCTGGTTATGCATGGAATTTTGAGACTTCTTGCCTTATGAATGTTAGTTTCTTTCGTGTCTTTGTTTACACTATGTTA
>JASDQU010247158.1:0-13965 GCA_032191745.1 Picea mariana
AAACAGAAACAATTATAAAATAACATAAATATGTTATCCTACTTGAAAAAGAAAACATAAATATATAGTCCTTCCAAAGCCAAATTAAACTATTATTGAATTCATCATAAATTGATTTTATTTTCTTCAACTATATTTCTAATAAAGACAATCTATTATATAAACTCTTTTCTTAGCTTAACCATGCCAAAAGGCAAAAAAAGATCATTCCGAAGTGTCTATCTATTTCTAAAATCGTCCAGTCCCAACCACTGGTCTTCATCTTTATCGAACCCAACCAAAAGGGAATACGAAAATGTTGCTGGAGCCGCACAGTCTGCAAAGGAGGGCGTTTTGGGGTGGACGACTGGAATGAACCTGCCCCTTGGTTTTGCATTTCTAAACACCATACCCATAGCCAAAAATACGATTTTTGAACACTATCAGGGGCAAGTAGGAAACTAACCATATCATTATTCATCCATTCCTCAGATGCTCTAATCTCGATTGTTAATTGAGATGTTCAACAACATAAACAAAATATTACAAAAACTGATATTTCTTAATCCAGTCCTTTTAAAAAAATTGGGATTAAATTCGAGAAATCTTACAGAAAACTATGATTTCTTAATCCAGTTCTTTTATAAAATTCAGATTAAATTCGACTCTAGGCTCTGACCCTGAGAAAATAATATATACACCACATAGGTCTGAAATAAAAAGGTCATATAGACCGGATGACTGTAATGCAGAAAGGGTTTAAAAAAAATACATAAACATAATCATGGAATTCTTTTGGATATCCAGGTAATGTAATCGGCTTTGTGATAATAATATGGTTATTTGGGGTTAAAATATTCTGGTATAGATCTGAAGCTTTGTTGGAATCTTAAACATGAGAGTCTTGGGACAATGCTTAATTGTATAACATGAAATGGTTATTTAGTCTTACTGCAGGTAATCGCTACAACTCAAGCCACCCCTGGAGGAATATCATAGTGATAAGTGTTTGCGCGAAGGGCGAGGTGATGCGATAGAGTTATTGCAGGTAGTGCGCCACCGTTCACGGGTGTGGAGGTAAAATAACTTCTAACCATAAACAACTCTGTGAGGGTAGGCACCAGCCGATGGAGCGTTGTCCTGTCCCCAGTTTTGATCTTAATTAAATGCCCAGAATCAAGAGTAAAAGGGGTAAAATCCAAGAAATGCACAGGTCGGAATGGCGAATTTGCCGGCCAGAAACACATAAAGAATAAAAATAATTTACCCTGGTGGAAATGGCAAGATGCATCTTCAGAAGTAAAGTATAATCGAAAGGCCAAAGCAATGTCTAGAAATCGTGGCATGAGTTGCTAACAGGAATGCTACGGCTATTCTAGAGTTGCTTTAAAAATGTTCTTGTCAATGGATTTCATAGCCATTACACCATAACATACAGTAACAAAATTTCACATGGATTATAAAGCTTACACGCACATACGACGACAAATTCTAATTACCAGGGATTGCCAACCGGTTTTAAGACTGCACCCACATTAATTAAATTCCAAGATGCCACATCCATGATTTAGGAATTCGCCATTACCTCCATTATCTAACACATTCGAAATTCTCTTTATTTATTTAATAACAGAGGTAATATGGCATCTATTACAAAACTAATTCGCTACTAAACGCCTCTATGAACACACAACAATGCATTATCTGTCACAGTGAATGTCAATGGTTGTAAACTACACATCACGATTTAAATGCAGATATAAAATGTCCAGGAAAATACAGCCACGAAGAGTCATGCAAAAGCAAGGATCCAAACCAAGGAAAAGTAGAACCCCAACCAGAATGCAGACCATGAAATTTCAGGCATTCAACAAATGGGCAAAGGCTCAAGACAAATTCATCCATCATTACTGTGTAGAGACAAAAATGCAGAGAAAAAGGGCCATCAACAGTCACATGGTTAAGTTGCGAGTGAGGTGATACAACACAGTGCAGGTTCAATCATCAAAATAAGAAACGCCGAGATAAGAGCTTCGACATCATTTAAATTTCAATGTAGTAAAACGCAGACAAGAAGGAATACACTGAAATGTCCAGCGAGATATAAACATGAAAGAAAAACGAGACAATACTATGTGTAAGCATGTTGGCTTCATTTATAATCCTCAATCAGATCCAAGCATAAATTCCTAGTGCATTCTACTTCACAAAATAACGAGCGTATCTTTTCCTTATCGCCTGCCTCGAATGACGTCCTCGCGCTCCGTGCCGCTCCCGCTCACCGACCGTCGAGACCTCACCGGTACCTCCCAGCCAACGCTAGGGGTACTCTGCTTCCCCCTTAGCCCCCCGAGCCGCAAAGGGGCCACACACTATCTAGATGGTACGTCTAGCTCCCAGCTCGCCTCGCAAGGCTGAGCTACCACTCCTACCCGAGCTGGGAAATCCCAACTCCTCACAAGTAAATCAGTCAAGTCACTAATCCAGTAGCGTAACGTAACGCTAACAACTGATCCCCTTCTTCATTCTCCTCTCTCTCTTTTATAGACTTTTAGAACTTCCAAACTTTCCCTAAATCTCATTTGATTTAATTTTTAATAAAATTTTTCTAATAATTCTCCTTCGTACATGTGTCATCCATCCCCCACTTTCCTCCAATAATTAGTTTCTTTAAATTAATAATTGTCTCATTTCCCTCACCCACCTAGATTTGCTCCTAGTTTTACTCCTAGGTGTTCCTCGATTCCCTTACAGGTTTAAATACTTTCCCTAGAATGAAGTTTCTAATTTAGTTCAATTTAGAAGGTTCTTAATTGCAGATTTTTTACTATGTTGACCTCGCTTTTTACCATAAGTTCCCCTCTTTCCCTTATTATGTTTCCTCCATTCCTTAGTTTCCTAATTTTTATTATTCCCTTCTTTCCCCTTTTTATTAGAGCCAAAATGGCAGTTGCACTATTTACTCTTTTCTTTTTATTATTAATTTAATATCTTTTTACACTTTCACAAGTTAAATAATTTATTTCTTCTTTACCTTTGATATCCACAGATTTTAATTAAGTTCTTACTCTCTTCATTTTGCCCAAAAATTTATGAAGTCCACAACTATTACTTAAGTGGTTTTTAGTTTAAAATTTATTATTTTATTTTTATAAGGTATTTTTCTTAAGGGTAGACAAAATTTTACCCCTAGAGAAGTTTTAGACTTAGAACTTAGATTCTGAACTAGGCAACATTTTAATTAGGGAAGTTGTTTTAAAATTTATTAAAAAGATATTAGTCATAGGGCCATCTAGGTTTGTTCCTTTAACATCANCGAGTGGCACCCTTGGAGCACATGGTGCACATCCTGAAGGGTGCCACTCGCCTCTTGTGTTTCTTTTGTGTGACATGCCCTTCAGGATGCACCACATGCTCCAAGGGTGCTACTCGCTTCTTGAATGATTGGTAGACATCAATAACCCCTAGAGTCAACACTTCGCTAGGTGAACTTGTGGGAGACTAAGGGATTCTAAGGAATAAGGCCCCCACCTTATTGCGCGCCCCTTAGAGTCATCGTGAGGGACTGTCGCAGTCTTCCCTCATGACATCGTGGATCCTCTCGAACTAGGAAATTGTTAACCTACAGTTCGAGCCACGACGGGATTGCTATTAGGCTGTGGCAGGGCTGCTGTCCACACCTCTCCCTCAACCTCTCTGGTAATCGTGTGTGGCCCATTTACTCCATATGTGAGTCTGGTCGGCAAGCTATCGTCAGCATGCATCATCAACAATCTTGTCAGAACATGTTCACATCATATCATCTAATCAAATGTACTAAAATCATATTAAAACAATCAAACCCCAATAGCACACTCCCTGAATCGATCCGGAGTCCAAGGGGTTCTGTCGATGCCTGAGCATCCTCAAGGTCCAAAATCCTGCACACTCATTAAAACCGAGTCAATAGCACCTGTCTATGTTAATGCAATTAAACATCATGTCATATATCATAACGCATCATAATCAAGGACAAAAGTTTTAATATCATAATAGTCCGGATCACTTGCGAGCAAGTGTCCTCAAAGAATAAGTTTTCTGAGTGCACCAGAGCGAGATGTTACATACACCCCCTCTTGGTCTAAACTTCATCCCGAATTTTCTCAGTATAAATGCCGAAATAAGTGTATCACAATATCATATGTCTATCTATCAAACAAAAATGGAAACTGCTAGCGCATATCATATGCATCCTCCCAAGTCGCCGAGTGTGGACTATAATTGTCCCACTGGACCTTGACCTGATCTACCGTTCGACGTTGTAACTTTCGAACGCGATGATCTAAGATGCGGACCGGCTCAGCCGTGAGTGCTCCCTCATCCGATACCTACAAGGAAATCATGTCAATAACATGCGTAGGATCACTAATATAATGTCTCAAAACAGATACATGAAAAACATCGTGCATACGCCTCAAGGAATCAGGCAAGGCTAGTCGGTAGGCCATGGGCCCCTTTCTCTCCACAATCTTGAAAGGTCCCATGAACCTAGGAGAGAGTTTATCTCCCCTTCCAAACTTGATCGAACTCTTATGCGGTTTAACCTGCAAGAAGACTCGATCATCGACCTCGTAACTACGGTCGACTTGGTGCGCATCGGCATAAATCTTCTGTCGATCCTGTGCTTATTTAATCCTTTGTCTTATGGTTTTCATTTTCTCTTCCATTTCTTGGATCACTTCTGGTCCCACCAGGACCCTATCCTCAAGCCAATCCCAACTCAAGGGCGTCCGACATGGTTTCCTGTAAAGAAACTTGAAAGGTGCCATCTTAATGGTGCTCTGGTAACTGTTGTTGTAAGAGAACTCCACTAGTGGCAAGAATTCTTCCCAACGCTTTTGTTGGTCCATCACGTACATGCACAACATGTCTTCCAAGGTTTGGTGCATTTGTTCTGTTAGCCCGTCAGTCTCCGAGTGATACGCAGTACTAAAGTTAAGTTGGGTTCCTAAGGCCTCTTGGAAACTCATCCAAAATCGTCCAGTAAACACCGATCCTCGATCAGATATAATCCTCTTAGGCAAGCCATGTAGCCTCACAATATCACTGATGAAAACTCTAGCAATGTCAAGTGCCTGATACGTCATACGCACAGGAATAAAGTGAGCACTCTTCGTCAGAGTGTCTACTACTATGAAAATCGAGTCATGTCAACTTGCCATCAGTGGCGATCCAACACTAAAATCCATCGAAATAACCTCCCATTTCGATTCGAGGATGGCATGTGGTTGAAGTAATCTTGCTGGGTGTTTATGTTCAGCCTTTACCTGCTGACACTCTAGACATCTAGCCACATAGTTGACTATGTCGGCCTTCATTCCTGCCTAGAAGAATAAGGGTTTAAGGTTTGCCCTCATCTTCGTGACTCCCGGGTGAGCCATGTAAACTGCTCTATGAGCCTCGCTCAGGATCAACATCCTCAACTCGTCGTTTGGTGGTACGTAAATATGAATTTTAAACCTCAATAACCCATCGCTATCAAATGAAAATCCCTCATATCGTGGTACCATCATTGTGTTTTGTCCGATAAAACCCTCGACCTCTTTGTACCAGTCATCGTCATGCTGTAAAATGAGAATCTTCTCATGTAGATTCGTTTGAAGAGGCAACACCGAGAAGATGCGTGGTCTCCAACTGAAAGCATCCGCCACTCAGTTCACCATTCCTTTTATGTAAGAAATATCAAAGTCGTACTCGCTAAGAAATTTCGACCAACGCCTTTGTTGCGCGTTCAGGTCGCTTTGCGTAAAAATGTGTTGTAGTCCACAATGATCATTGCTTAGTTCAAATTTTCATCCAACAAGATAGTGTCTCCAAACCATGGCTAATAACTTCAAATCGTGTGTCGTGTAGTTCTCCTCATGCCTTCTCAGTTTCCTCGAAATGTAAGCAATCAATTGTCTGCCTTGCATCAAGACTCCACCTAAACCTTCCTTGGATGCGTCTATGCATACTAAGAAGTCCGCGTCCATGTTAGGGACCTTTAGTACCGACGCTGTCATCAACAACTCTTTAAGCCTCCGAAATGATTTTGCACATTTCTTGGTCCAAACAAACTTCTTGTTTTTCTTTTGCAATTCGGTGATTGGATTTTCTATCTTCGAAAATCCCTCGACAAACCGTCGATAGTATCATGATAAACCCATAAAGTTACGCACTTCCATGACATTCGTCGGCACAGGCCATTCCATAATAGTCTCGACCTTGGCTGGATCCACGACGATGCCTTCGCCAGAGATGACATGCCCTAAGTAGTGAATATTTGATTGATAAAAAGAGCATTTGGACAATTTCCCATACAGTTTGTGCTCTCGTAGACATTGTAGTACCAAGCACAAGTGCTCATCATGCTCCTCTGTCATACGAGAGTAAATCAAAATATCGTTAATGAACACTTGGACGAACTTGTCCAAGTACTCACGTAACACCCCATTCATCAAACTCATAAATACCCCCGGTGCGTTTGTCAGTCCAAAAGGTAAAACAGTAAACTCATAATGTCCAAACCTCATCTTAAAGGTGGTTTTAGGGACGTCATCCTCCTTGATTTGTAACTGGTGATACCCTGATCGCAAATCGATCTTGGAGAACACTGTCTCACCCTTCATTTGATCGAACAGATCATCAATTCTCGGCAAGGGATACTGATTCTTTATCGTAGCCTTGTTCAGTTGGCGATAGTCAATGCAAAGCCTCCACGATCCGTCCTTATTTCGTATGAAAATAACAAGTGCACCCCACGGTGACACACTAGGACGTATCAGTCCTAGGTCCAACAACTCCTTCAGTTGCATTTTCAACTCTTACAACTCCGGGGTTGACATCCGATAAGGCGTTCTTGCTGTTGGTTCGGTCCCCGGTTTCAGGTCTATGGTAAACTCCAATTCCCTTTCTGGCAGAGCATCCCAGGTAACTCCTCTGGAAATACGTTCGCAAACTCCTTCACCACCGGAAGGTGTTCTAGACCTTCTGCTACTCCCTTCTCGTTTAGCGCAAGGATCGCATAAATCTTTCACCCCTTGCACATACTCTTTCGTAACTGTAAGGAAGAGATGAACCTCAGGGAAACTCCCTGGTTCCATCCTACAATCGCATGTCTCTGTCCTTCATCATCAACCAAGCTCAACCGTGTCATCTTACAGTTGAGTATCACCTCATGCGATTCTAACCAATCCATACCAATCAAGACATCATAAGATCCTAAGATCGTGACGTACAAGCTGTCCCTTGTGACAAACTCTCCCAAGTTAAGGACATAGCCCGTAACCTTTCCTCCAACATTTTGTTTGGCTCCCAAAGCCATTTCTATAAAGATAAACTTGTCCTGTTCGACTGCCTTTACCTTAATCCTTTTTAGCACTGCACCATAAATGAAACTCTCAGTAGCACTGGGGTCTATCAAAATACTAAGGGTCTAGTCAACAATAGTACCTGTCGTCTTGAGCATAGTCGACTGGTGCTCTGCCTAGTGGTTATTAACCGCTGCATGAATACGATGGGCCTTGCCCATATCTCCCACGGTAGTGGGTCCTGCTGATCCGGACGCTCTGGTCCTCTCCAAAGGATAGTTGAACTGGTAGTGTGGCTCTCCACACGTCCAACACCCCTTCTTCAGCCCAATAGTCCTGGTACTTGAAGTAGAAGATGACGGCCCACCAACCTAGAACCCTGGTCTGTTCTGCTGAACAGGCCTAAACTGTTGCTGCTGCGGGCGATGCTACTACTGATGTTGTGGTCCCCTATAATATGTTCGCTTTTGATGCGACAGTTGTCGGGGTGTGGTGAAAGTGGATACCCTCTGGAAGCCACGATATCCTGACATATGTCTCGCTGGTGTCAGGTGCTGCTGTGTTCCAGATGAAACCAGCCTTGCTGGTCTCGCTGGAGTCTTGGTCTGACCCCCACTGATAAGATCCTCCTCTACTATGAGGGCCTTCTGGATGACATCATGCAAGGTTTGAGGCATCAAAATCCTAACCTTTGCATGAAGGATTCTGTTAAGGCCGAACACAAACCGATTGACCTTAAGTTTCTCTGTGTTAAGGTGCAGAGCATACCGGAGCAGCTCCATAAAACGTGCCTTGTACTCGGGCACCGTACGAACTCCCTGTTGTAAGGCGTTGAACTCATTGAGATGACACTCAATGGATTCCTCTGAAAGGTACCTCTCTCAGAACCGTTCCTCAAACAGTTCCCATGAAACATCTTTGATGACCATGTTTAGCTGCGGCAGGAGCATCTTCCACCATAGAAGAGTGCTCCCCTTCAGTTTAAATACCACCATGCGGACCTTCATGTTGGAGGTATAATCGCGAAGTGTGAAGCACATCGCAATGTTCTCCAACCATGCCTCGGCGGATGTGCCGTCCGGGGCACCAAAGAACTTGAGAAATTTGACCTTCTCAAGTTCACGGTGAATGCTACCAGTAATGGCCGGTGCGCATGGTGGAACCTCAGTGAGTGCCGGTCCCCTGGCCTCATCTCTGTCCAAACGGCTAATCAGTGCCTCAGACATGCACTGAAAAGATCTCATCATCCCAACAACATCACCAACTTCTATCTGCTCCTGTTCGAGAACTTGCTCGTCTCCCTGGGGGTTAGACCCCTCAGGTATGGATGCTACTGGAGGCGTCACACCTCGTCCCCTAGCACCCCGTCGTCTACCTCCGTGGTGTCCTCTAACCATGATTACCTGTACACAGACAATTCAACTCAATTAGCAATAGTATAATCAAATCATAACAATGAAAGTTGTAGCGATCCCAAGTCATGGGTTGAACCTCCCTCTGATACCATATGTAACGATCCTCTTCGTTACACTGACAAGCGTCTTATAACAAGTGCAAATTTTTTTTTTTTTGGTGTGTGTGTGTGTACAANCTGGTGTGTGTGTGTGTACAAGGGTAACAAGACATTATACTCTGCGCTGCCACATGACAACAAATCATGACCAATGCAACTGTGATATCAACATAAGGATCTAAGACGCACATCAACATCTGGCAGTAAAGAACAACAATCAACCGACAAAATAAAAAGACTGACTACCCGCCCATTCTACCCTACAATGGTTAGGACCTCCAAGACACATGAGCAACGCTCAAGCCTAGGTTCCCATCGATTTTAACGATTTAAGGTCTCAGGGCTGGCAACTGTTATGAGGAACATGGAGGTGTCTACATTCCGCCCGACACAAACAGACCAAGCAATAAATTGTTTACAACCAAGTACAACAAAAGTTATCGAACGACCACGTCCTCTACAGAAGGCGCAAGTCAGAAGGACACCGAAAAATAATCAACCATTAGTTAAGACTTAGCATTACCTACGACTCAAATGGCAACAAGTACAGATCAATCACTTCGTTTAAATTCCATTAGTAGACGAGTTACCAACCCAACCTTAAAAAGAAGTACATATAATTAATTGCAACTTCCCCATTAACTAAATCATAATAATTTATTGTACTTAGTTTCAAGGATCTTACCTTTTACATGTTGTCAATAAAAATAAAATAAAATTAACCTTACAATTAACTAACATATAATGAACTGAAATGGTGTTGCTTTAAAATACAATTATGTAAGGAGTGAACTGAGATGGTGTTGCTTTAAAACACAATTATGTAAGGAGTTAGTGAGGGTTTTGGCTTTCCTAAGTCTTAGTAAGCATAAGTTGAACTTATGAAAACCTTTGCATAATGATTTAGTTTAAATAATATTTATTATGGATATAAATCATATTTTTTGAAAAGGACCTTACCTTTTACATGTTGTCAATAAAAATAAAATAAAATTAACCTTACAATTAACTAACATATAATGAACTGAAATGGTGTTGCTTTAAAATACAATTATGTAAGGAGTGAACTGAGATGGTGTTGCTTTAAAATACAATTATGTAAGGAGTTAGTGAGGGTTTTGGCTTTCCTAAGTCTTAGTAAGCATAAATTGAACTTATGAAAACCTTTGCACAATGATTTAGTTTAAATAATATTTATTATGGATATAAATCATATTTTTTGAACTTTTATAAAGAATATGTTTGAACATATATATATTTTTTTAATTGAAAAATGGTAATTGGGGAAGATTTAAATCAACAACATCCTAAATAATATCTTAATAATACACTTTATAGCCGACTAATCTACATCCTTAAAGACATATGATTGAACATATTAAATTAAACATTTTTTTTTTTTTTATTACTTAAATTCAAACAGAAACAATTATAAAATAACATAAATATGTTATCCTACTTGAAAAAGAAAACATAAATATATAGCCCTTCCAAAGCCAAATTAAACTATTATTGAATTCATCATAAATTGATTTTCTTTTCTTCAACTATATTTCTAATAAACACATTCTATTATATAAACTCTTTTCTTACCTTAACCATGACAAAAGGCAAAAACAAGATCACTCCGAAGTGTCTATCTATTTCTAAAATCGTCCAGTCCCAACCACTGGCCTTCATCTTTATCGAACCCAACCAAAAGGGAATACGAAAATGTTGTTGGAGCCGCACAGTCTGCGAAGGAGGGCGGTCTGGGGTGGACGACTGGAATGAACCTACCCCTTGGTTTTGCATTTCTAAACACCATACCCATAGCCAAAAATACGATTGTTGAACACTATCAGGGGCAAGTAGGAAACTAACCATATCACTATTCATCCATTCCTCAGATGCTCTAATCTCGATTGTTAATTGAGATGTTCAACAACATAAACAAAATATTACAAAAATTGATATTTCTTAATCCAGTCCTTTTAAAAAAATTGAGATTAAATTCGAGAAATCTTACAGAAAACTATGATTTCTTAATCCAGGTCTTTTATAAAATTCAGATTAAATTGGACTCTCGGATCTGACCCTGAGAAAATAATATATACACCACATAGGTCTCAAATAAAAAGGTCAGATAGACCGGATGACTGTAATGCATAAAGGGTTTTAAAAAAAATACATAAACATAATCATAGATGTTTTTTGGATATCCAGGCAATGTAATCGACTTTGTGCTAATAATATGGTTATTTGGGGTTAAAATATTCTGATATAGATCTGAAGCTTTGTTGGAATCTTAAACATGAGAGTCTTGGGACAATGCTTAACTATATAACATGAAATGGTTATTTAGTCTTACTGCAGGTAATTGCTACAACTCAAGGCACCCCTGGAGGAATATCACAGTGATAGGTGTTGGCGCGAAGGGCAAGGTGATGCACTAGATTTATTGCAGGTAGTGCGCCAGCGTTCATGGGTATGGAGGTAAAATAAATTCTAACCATAAACAACTATGTGAGGGCAGGCACCAGCTGGTGGAGCGTTGTCCTGTCCCCAGTTTTGCTCTTAATTAAATGCCCAGAATCAAGAGTAAAAGGGGTAAAATCCAAGAAATGCACAGGTCGGAATGGCAGATTTACCGGTCAAAAACACATAAAGAATAATAATAATTTACCCTGGTGGAAATGGCAGGACACATCTTCAGAAGTAAAGTATAATTGAAAGTCCAAAGCAAAGTCTAGAAATCATTGCATGAGTTGCTAACAAGAATGCTACGACTATTGTAGAGTTGCTTTAAAAATGTTCTCCTCAATGGATTTCACAGCCATTACACCATAACATACAGTTACAAAATTTCACACGGATTATAAAGCTTCCACACACATACAATGACAAATTCTAATTACCATGGATTGCTAACTGATTTTAAGACTGCGCCCACATTAATTAAATTCCAATATGCCACATCCATGATTTACGAATTCGCCATTACCTCCATTATCTAACACAGTCGGAATTCTCTTTATTTATTTAATAACAGAGGTAATATGACATCTATTAAATAACTAATTCGCTACTGAATGCCTCTATGAACACACAACAATGCATTATTCGCAAGGTGAATGTCAATGGCTGTAAACTACACATCACGATTTAAATGCAGATATAAAATGTCCAGGAAAATACAACCACGAAGAGTCACGCAGAAGCAAGGATCCAAACCAAGGAAAAGTAGAACCCCAACCAGAACACAGACCATGCAATTTTAGGCATTCAATGAATGGGTAAAGGCTCAAGACAAATTCATCCACCATTACTGTGTAGAGACAAAAATCCAGAGAAAAAGGGCCATCAACAGTCACAGGGTTAAGTTGCGAGTGAGGTGATACAACACAGTGCGGGTTCAATCATCAAAATAAGAAACACAGAGATAAGAGCTTCACCGTCAATTAAATTTCAAGGTAGTAAAACGAAGACAAGAAGGAATACACTGAAATGTCCAACGAGATATAAACATGAAAGAAAAATGAGACAATACTATGTGTAAGCATGCCGAATTCATTTATAATCCTCAATAAGATCCAAGCATAAATTCCTAGTGAATTCTACTTCACAAAATAACGAGCGTACCATTGCCTTATCGCTTGCCTCGAATGACGTCCGTGCACTCCGTGCCGCTCCCGCTCGTCGACCGTCGAGACCTCACCGGTACCTCCCAGCCAACGTTAGGGGTACTCTACTTCCCCCTTAGCCCCCTGAGCCGCAAAGGGGCCACACACTATCCAAATGGTACGTCTAGCTCCCAGCTCGCCTCGCAAGGCCGAGCTACCACTCCTATCCGAGCTGGAAAATCCCAACTCCTCACAAGTAAATCAGTCAAGTCACTAATCTGGCAGCGTAACGTTACGCTAACAGCCGATCCCCTTCTTCATTCTCCTCTCTCTCTTTTATAGACTTTTAGAACTTCCAAACTTTCCCTATATCTCATTTGATTTAAGTTTTAATAAAAAATTTCTAATAATTGTCCTTCATACATGTGTCATCCATCCCCCACTTTCCTCCAATAATTAGTTTCTTTAAATTAATAATTGTCTCATTTCCCTCACCCACCTAGAGTTGCTCTTATTTTTACTCCTATGTGTTCCTAGATTCCCTTACAGGTTTAAATACTTTCCCTAGAATGAAGTTGCTAATTTAGTTCAATTTAGAAGGTTCTTAATTGCAGATTCTTTACTATGTTGACCTCGCTTTTTACCATAAGTTCCCCTCTTTCCCTTATTATGTTTCCTCCATTCCTTAGTTTCCTAATTTTTATTATTCCATTCTTTCCCCTTTTTATTAGAGCCAAAATGGCAGTTGCACTATTTACTCTTTTCCTTTTATTATTAATTTAATATCTTTTTAGACTTTCACAAGTTAAATCATTTATTTCTTCTTTACCTTTGATATTCATAGATTTTAATTAAGTTCTTACTCTCTTCATTTTGCCCAAAAATTTATGAAGTCCACAACTATTACTTAAGTGGTTTTTAGTTTAAAAGTTATTATTTTATTTTTATAAGGTATTTTTCTTAAGGGTAGACAAAATTTTACCCCTAGAGAAGTTTTAGACTTATGACTTAGATTTTGAACTAGGCGACATTTTAATTAGGGAAGTTGTTTTAAAATTTATTAAAAAGATATTAGTCTTAGGGCCATCTAGGTTCGTTCATTTAACATCATCAATGCGACGTTCCCTTCAAGACGCACTACGTGCTCCAAGGGTGCCAGTCGCCTCTAGTGTTTCTTTAGCGCGATGTGCCATTCAGGACGCACCACGTGCTCCAAGTGTGCCACTCACCTCTTGTGTTTCTTTTATGCGACGTGCCCTTCAGGATGCACCACATGCTCCAAGGGTTCCACTCACTTCTTGACTGATTGGTAGACATTAATAACCCCTGGAGTCAACACTCCGCTAGGTGAACTTGTGGGAGACTAAGGGCTTCTAAGGAATAAGGCCCCTGCTTTATTGTGCGCCTCTTAGAGTCATCGTGAGCGACTGTCTTAGTCTGCCCTCACGACATCGTGGATCCTCTCGAACTAGGTAATCGTTAACCTACAGTTCGAGCCATGATGAGAGTGCTAGTAGGCTGTGGCAGGGCTGCTGTCCACACC
>JASDQU010247159.1:3689-16589 GCA_032191745.1 Picea mariana
TATATATATATATTTTTCAGATAATGAGGTACTAGTAGTTTCATCTCACTTGAATTAATTAATAAGAATTATTTTTTCCGATTTCAAGTGCAGTTTCTTTTCAAAGAGCTCTGGCTAGCCATATTGGCATCGGGATTTGTATGTCACAAAAGGAATCGAATCAAAAAGAGTTTGTTTGTTGCTATCATTTATTAGTAATATTAGCATCTCATCTCTTCCAGTCTGATTAGAGGTTAGAATTTGTAGTTGTAAATTTTATAAAGGCGGGTAGAACTCTATAGTTTTAATTATGTTATTATATGTTACTAAATAACAGTAAATTTATGCTTATTTTTAGTCTTTACTTCATTTGATCTGATTGGAACGGGTATCCTCTTTTACAGGTGATACAAAGACAGAGGAAAAATTGGAGCTCATGCAATGGAAAGAATGGGTTGGATTTTTGTTTTTATTTAATATTTTGCTTATGTTAGTTGATTAAATTTTTTTCCTTATCTTTGGGTGTTGTGTATGGTAGTCCTTTCTTCTGTTTATTTTTATTTTTATTTTTTTTGTTATCGATAGGCCCTGTTTTCTCTTTTGCTCTGTTTTGCAGTAAGTTTTTTTTATTGTTTGTTTGTTTTAATTAAAGGATTTTTTTTTTGGTTACCGATGGGCCCTGTTTTCTCTTTTGCTCTGTTTTGCAGTAAGTTTTTTTTATTGTTTGTTTGTTTTAATTAAAGGATTCACTCTTTCATTTACATCCGGAACCATACCTGCGGGCTCCACTCAACCGGCAACGGATGCCAACACTGAACTCTAATCAGGTTGTCATTTGATTTAATTGAGTTGTTTTAAACTTAATATAAATATATTTTTTTGTTGAACATACATGTGATTATAGTAGTGCAACACTATTCGTACTCAACAGATGGTAATGCAGTGTTATTGTATGGACGCACAAAGGATGAATTAATTAACTTAACAGTGAATTCAGCGTCCACTTCTTCTGTGCCAATCGAATTAAAGGTGAATTGATCCCATTTCTTCTCTGCCTCCACTTTGAGGTAGGCAGCTCGATATCTTATAAAATTATATGTTTTTTAAATCGTGTATGTATAACTTCTGTTCATATCATTGTAAAACATATTAGACCCCACTCATATACTGAACACATTATTCTGGATGTAGGCCTCACGAATTTGTCTTAACCTTTGATCATAACAAAGACCTTTGATCATAACAGAGAGCGGATATTTGGAATGGAGTTAGCTGAAAGAGATAAAGAGATTTGGTTGTGTTAGCCTGTGTTAGAGTTTAGCGCGTCTTTAATGGTAATAGTACCTATGATAATAGTACCTATGATTTGAGAGTTTTAAGTCAAAGTCTAAATTCAGAAGGCACAGTTAAGTTAATATTATAAGTATTGTTAATGTTACTGTATAATTTGATATTATATTAATGTTACAGTATAATTTGATACTATTTTAGATATACAAATAATATTGGTTTATTTTTTGACATTATTACTAGAAACACAAGTTTAGAATTACATAATTTCCACCTCTGCAGCTCGAAGAATTAGATTGCAATTCTCTATAAGTATATTCTATTATTTCAACTTGAATGAATTATTGTCATACTCACACGATATGAACTCTGCTACTATAAATTTTCATCATAGCAGATTTTGCAACCAAATTTATATTGTACTCGCCTCTCTTATTTCTCTAATATCAACACATGATCATTATATTTTTCTTTACATTCTCTCAACGCATAATCAATGTTTTTTTAATAAATTTTTGGAATGGTTGAATTTACAAATATTTGCAGAATATAAATTGGCTATGCTACCATCTGTGAAATGTTCAAGACATTGATATTTTTTGAGGAAGATAATGAGGTACTTAATTAATAACAATTATTTTTTTTGATTTCAAATGCAGTTTCGTTTTAGCCATATTCATTAATTAGGAATGTTTAAAGGATGCGAGATTTGTATGTAACAAAATGAATCGAATATAAAAGAGTTTGTTTGTTGGTATCATTTATCATTAATATTGGCATCTCATCTCTTCCATACTGATTAGACATTAGAATTGTAAATTTTACAAAGGCAGGCAGAACTCTGTATGGTTTTATTTATGTTATTATATGTTACTAAATAACGATACAGTTCTGGTCTACTTCATTTGATCTGATTGGAATGGGTTTCCTTTTTTACAGGTGATCCGGAGAAAGCAGAAAAACTGGAGCGCATGCAATGAAAAGAATGGGTCGGATTTTTTTATTTATTTAATAATTTGCTTTTGTTGGTTGACTGAATTTCTTTCTTTGTGGTTGGGTGTTGTGTATGGTAGTTTCTTCTGTTTTTTTTGTTTTTTGTTTTCCGGGCCGGCCATGTTTTCTCTTTTGCTTTGTTTCGCAGTAAGTTTTTTTTTGTTTGTTTTCTCTTTTGTTTTGTGGTAAGGTTTTTTGTTTGTTTGTTCTAATTTAAAGTTGTTTTCTTTCATTTACTCCAGAAAAATACCTGTCGGGTCCACTCTAATGGCAACCAACACACACTGATAATTTGATTTAATCTTTCATTTACTCCAGAAAAATACCTGTCGGGTCCACTCTAATGGCAACCAACACACTGAGCTCCAATCAGGTTATAATTTGATTTAATTGAATTGGTTTAAATTTAATATAAATATCTTTTTCATTGAATATACATATGATTCGTTTTTAATTGATTATGGTAGTGCAACACTATTCAATTGATGGTAGTACAACGCTATTGTACGGGTCCACTCTAATGGCAACCAACACATTGAGCTCCAATCAGGTTATAATTTGATTTAATTGAATTGGTTTAAATTTAATATAAATATCTTTTTCATTGGATATACATATGATTCGTTTTTAATTGATTATGGTAGTGCAACACTATTCAATTGATGGTAGTACAACGCTATTGTACCGGAAGCACCATGGATGAATTAATGGACTTAATGGTGGATTCAAAGTCTACTTCTGTGCCAGTCGAATTAAGGGCGAATTAATCTCATTTCTTCTCTGACTTCTCTTTGAGGTAGGCATTTCGATATGTCATAAAATTATATTTTCTATAGTCATGTCTAATTTTTTTCATATCATTTGCATAACATATTAAACTCCAATAGTGCAGGGAACACAGTATTCTGGATGCAGGCCTCACGAATCTGCTTTAATCTTTGATATAACAAAAAGCTGGTTTATAGAGTGCTCAAGTAGAGTGGAAAAAACATAAAGAGTTTTGGTTGTATTAGCCTGTGTTAAAGTTTCCATGTTTCGATGTGATAGTAAATATGATTTGAAAGTTTCATTTCAAAGTCTAAATGCAAAAGACATAATTAGTATTGTTTATTTTACAATTTACATTGATATTATTTTAGATATCCAAATAATATTGGTTTCTATTTTAACATTATTACTATAAATACATGATTAGAATCACATAATTTCCACCTCAGCATCTTGAAGAATGAATATTTTTTTGTGCAAATGATATTGTTTTTCATACTCACATGGTATGTACTCTGCTATTGTAAATTTCCATCATCTCATAATCTTGCAACCAAATTTATATTGTACTCAGATTCTCTTATTTCTCTAGTATTAACAAGATCATTAGATTTTTCCATAATGGTTGAGTCTACACATTTTTGCATTCTCTCGTATCAAGGTACAATCAAAGTTTTTTTTTAGTTAATTTTCCTAATGGTTGAGTTTACAAATTTTTGCAGGAGATAAAATGGATATCCTACCATCTGTGAAATGCTCAAAGCATTGATATATATATAGAGTGTAGATAATGAGGTATGAATAGTTACATCCCATTTGAATTAATTAATAATTATTATTTTTTCTGATTTCAAGTGCAGTTTCGTTTCAACCATATTCATTAATTAGGAATGTTTAAAAGATGTGGGATCTGTATGTAACAAAATGAATTGAATAGAAAAGAGTTTGTTTCTTGGTATCATTTATTCTTAATATTGGCATCTCATCTCTTCTAGACTGATTAGACATTAGAATTGTAAATTTTACAAAGGTGGGCAGAACTCTATATAGTTTTATTTGTGTTATTATATGTTACTAAATAACAATACAGTTTTGGTCTAATTCATTTGATCTGATTGGAATGGGTTCCTTTGTTACAGATGATCCAAAGAAAGCAGAAAAACTGGAGCGCATGCAATGGAAAGAATGGGTCAGATTTTTGTTTTTATTTAATAGTTTGCTTTTGTTGGTTGACTGAATTTCTTTCTTTGTGGCTGGATGTTGTGTATGGTAGTTTTTCTGTTTTTTTGTTTTCTGGGCAGGCCATGTTTTCTCTTTTGCTTTGTTTTGCAGTAAGTTTTTTTTGTTTTTTCTTTTGCTTTGTTTTGCAATAATTTTTTTTGTTTGTTTTCTCTTTTGTTTTGTTTTGCATTAATTTTTTTTGTTTGTTTGTTCTAATTAAACATTGTTTTCTTTCATTTACTCCGGAAAAATACCTGTCGGCTCCACTTAAGTGGCAACGAACACCAACACTGAGCTCCAATCAGGTTATAGTTTGATTTAATTGAATTGGTTTAAATTTAATATAAATATATTTTCATTGAATATACATATGATTCGTTCTTAATTGATTATGGTAGTGCAACACTATTCAATTGATGGTAGTACAACGCTATTGTACTGGACGCACCATGGATGAATTAATGGACTTAATGGTGGATTTAGCGTCTACTTCTTTTGTGCCAGTCTCATTTCTTCTTTGCCTCTGTTTCTCTGCCTCCTCTTTGAGGTAGGAAGCTCTATATGTTATAAAATTATATTTTCTATAGTCATGTCTAATTTTTTTTCATATCATTTGCATAACATATTAGACTCCAGTAATGTAGGGAACATAGTATTGTGGATGCAGGGCTCACGAATCTGCTTTAATCTTTGATATAAGAGAAAGTGGGTTTATAGAGTGCTCGAGTAGAGTGGAAAAATATAAAGAGTTTTGGTTGTATTAGACTATGTTAAAGTTTCCATGTGATAGTAAACATGATTTGAAAGTTTGAAGAATTTGCTTTAATCTTTGATATAACAGAAAGCGTCTTTATAGAGTGCTCTAATAGAGTGGAAAAAGATAAAGAGTTTTGGTTGTATTAGCCTATGTTAAAGTTTCCATGTGAAAGTAAATATGATTTGAAAGTTTCAGTTCAAACTCTAAATGCAAAAGGGATAATTAGTATTGTTTATGTTACAGTATACATTGGTATTATTGTAGATACCCAAATAATATTGGTTTCTATTTTAACATTATTAGTATAAATACATGATCAGAATCACATAATTTCCACTTCTTCAGCTTGAAGAGAGTTTCTCGAAAGAGGGCACTGCAATTCTCTGCAATTCTCTGTACTTATATTTTGTAATTTCCACCTTTGCACTCTGAATGAATATTTATTTATGCAAATGATATCGTCTTTCATATTCACATGGTATGTACTCTGCTATTGTAAATTTCCATCATCTCAGAATTTTGCAACCAAATTTATATTGTACTCGGCCTCTCTTATTTCTCTGGTATCAACACACCATCATTATATTTTTCCTTAACGGTTGAGTCTACACATTTTTGCATTCTCTCGTATCAAAGTACAATCAAAGTGTTTTTTTTAGTTAATTTCCCTAATGGTTGAGTTTACAAATTTTTTTAGTTAATTTCCCTAATGGTTGTGTTTACAATTTTTTGCAGGATATAAAATGGATATGCTACCATCTGTGAAATGCTCAAACCATTGATATATTTTTATTTTTTTTTGTAGATAATGAGGTACGAGTAGTTACATCCCATTTGAATTAATTAATAAGAATTATTTTTTTTCTGATTTCAAGTGCAGTTTCGTTTCAGCCATATTCATTAATTAGGAATGTTTAACGAATGCACGATCTGTATGTAACAAAATGAATCAAATAGAAAAGAGTTTGTTTGTTGGTATCATTTATCCTTATTATTGACATCTCATCTCTTCTAGACTAATTAGACATTAGAATTGTAAATTTTACATAGGCGAGCATAACTTTGTTATTTATGTTATTATATGTTACTAAATAACAATACAGTTCTGGTCTACTTCATTTGATTTGATTGGAATGGGTTTCCTTTTTTACAGGTGATCCGGAGAAGGCGGAAAAACTGGTATGTAACAAAAGGAATCAAATAGAAAAGAGTTTGTTTGTTGGTATCATTTATCCTCAATATTGACATATCATCTCTTCTAGACTGATTAGACATTAGAATTGTAAATTTTACAAAGGCAGGCAGAACTCTGTATAATTTTATTTATGTTATTATATGTTACTAAATAACAGTACAGTTCTGGTCTACTTCATTTGATCTGATTGGAATGGGTTTCCTTTTTTACATGTGATCCGGAGAAGGCAAAAAAACTGGAGCGCATGCAATGGAAAGAATGGGTCGGATTTTTGTTTTTATTTAATAGTTTTCTTTTGTTGGTTGGACGATTTTTTTTCTTTGTTGTTGGGTGTTGTGTATGGTATTGGGTGTTGTGTATGGTAGTTTCTTCTGTTTTTTGGTTTTTTGTTTTCTGGGTCGACCATGTTAGTAAGTTTTTTTGTTTGTTTTCTCTTTTGCTTTGTTTTGCAGTAATTTTTGTTTGTTTGTTTGTTCGAATTAAACGTTGTCTTCTTTTTCATTTACTCCGGAAACATACCTGTTGGGTCCACTCGAGTGGAAACCAACACCAACATTGAGCTCCAATCAGGTTATAAGTTGATCTAATTGAGTTGGTTTAAATTTAATATAAATATCTTTTTCATTGAATATACATATGATTCGTTCTTAATTGATTATGGTAGTGCAACACTATTCGTACTCAATTGATGGTAGTACAACGCTATTGTCTTGGACACACCATGGATGAATTAATGGACTTAATGGTGGATTCAGTGTCTACTTCTGTTCCAGTCGAATTAAGGGAGAATTAATCTCATTTCTTCTCTGCCTCCTCTTTGAGGTAGGCAGCTCGATATGTTATAAAATTATATTTTCTATAGTCATGTCTGATTTTTTTTCATATCATTTGCATAACATATTAGACTCCAGTAGTGCAGGGAACACAGTATTCTGGATGCAGGCCTCACGAAACTGCTCGCTTTAATTTTTGATATAACAGAAAGCGGGTTTATAGAGTGCTCGAGTAGAGTGGAAAAAGATAAAGAGTTTTGGTTGTATTAGCCTGTGTTAAAGTTTCCATTTTTCCATGTGATAGTAAACATGATTTGAAAGTTTCAGTTCAAAGTCTAAATGCTAAAGGCATAATTAGTATTGTTTATGTTACAGTCTACATTGATATTATTTTAGATATCCAAATAATATTGGTTTCTATTTTAACATTATTACTATAAATACATGATTAGAATCACATAGTTTCCACCTTTGCAGCTTGAAGAATTGGAGTTTCTGGAAAGAGGGTGCTGCAATTCTCTGTACTTATATTTCATAATTTCCACCTCTGCAGTTTGAATGAATATTTATTTGTGCAGATGATATCGTCTTTCACACTCACATGGTATGTACTCTGCTATTGTAAATTTTCATCATCTCAAAATTTTGCAACCAAATTTATATTGTACTCGACCTCTCTTGTTTCTCTGGTATCAACACACGATCATTATATTTTTCCATAATGGTTTAGTCTACACATTTTTGCATTCTCTCGTATCAAAGTACAATCAAAGTTTTTTTTAGTTAATTTCCCTAATGGTTGAGTTTACAAATTTTTGCAGGAGATAAAATGGATATGCTACCATCTGTGAAATGCTCAAAGCATTGGTATATATATATATATATATATATATATATATATTTGTAGATAATGAGGTACGAGTAGTTACATCCCATTTGAATTAATTAATAAGAATTTTTTTTTTCTGATTTCAAGTGCAGTTTCGTTTCAACCATATTCATTAATTAGGAATGTTTAAAGGATGCAGGATCTGTATGTAACAAAATGAATCGAATAGAAAAGAGTTCGTTTGTTGGTATCATTTATCCTTAATATTGGCATCTCATCTCTTCTAGACTGATTAGACATTAGAATTGTAAATTGTACAAAGGCGGGCAGAGCTCTGTATAGTTTTTTTTATGTTATTATATGTTACTAAATAACAGTAAAGTTCTGGTCTACTTCATTTGATCTGATTGGAATGGGTTTCCTTTTTTACAGGTGATCCGGAGAAACCAAAAAAAACTGGAGCGCATGGAATGGAAAGAATGGGTCGGATTTTTGTTTTTATTTAATAGTTTGCTTTTGTTGGTTGACGGGTTATTTTTCTTTGTGGTTGGGTGTTGTGTATGATAGTTTCTTCCGTTTTTTTGGTTTTTTGTTTTCTGGGCCGGCCATGTTTTCTCTTTTGCTTTGTTTTGCAGTAAGCTTTTTCTGTTTGTTTTCTCTTTTGCTTTGTTTTGCAGTAAGCTTTTTCTGTTTGTTTTCTCTTTTGCTTTGTTTTGCAGTAAATTTTTTTGTTTGTTCGTTCTAATTAAACGTTGTCTTCTTTCATTTACTCCCGAAACATACCTGTCGAGTCCACTCGACTGGAAAACAACACCAACACTGAGCTCCAATCAGGTTATAATTTGATTTTATTGAGTTGGTTTAAATTTAATATAAATATCTTTTTCATTGAATATACATATGATTCGTTCTTAATTGATTATGGTAGTGCAACACTATTCGTACTCAATTAATGGTAGTACAACGCTATTGTACTGGACGCACCATGGATGAATTAATCGACTTAATGGTGGATTCAATGTCTACTTCTATGCCAGTCGAATTAAGGGAGAATTAATCTCATTTCTTCTCTGCCTTCGCTTTGAGGTAGGCAACTCGATATGTTATAAAATTATATTTTCTATAGTCATGTCTAATTTTTTTTCATATCATTTGCATAACATATTAGACTCCAGTAGTGCAAGGAACACAGTATTCGAGATGCAGGCCTCACGAATCTGCTTAAATCTTTGATATAATAGAAAGCAGGTTTATAGAGTGCTCGAGTAGAGTGGAAAAAGATAAAGAGTTTTGGTTGTATTAGCCTGTGTTAAAGTTTTCATTTTATAGTAAATATGATTTGAAAGTTTCAGTTCAAAGGCTAAATGCAAAAGGCGTAATTAGTATTGTTTATGGTACAGTCTACATTGATATTATTTTAGATATCCAAATAATATTGGTTTCTATTTTAACATTATTACTATAAATACATGATTAGAATCACATAATTTCCACCTCCGCAACTTGAAGAATTGGAGTTTCTGGAAAGATGGCGCTGCAATTTTCTGTACTTATATTTCATAATTTCCACCTCTACAGTCTGAATGAATATTTATTTGTGTAAATGATATTGTCTTTCATACTCACATGGTATGTACTTTGCTATTGTAAATTTCCATCATCTCAAAATTTTGCAACCTGTTATCGCACAATTTGTAGTCAAGGTAAAAGACAGATGAAAGGAAGGCAAACTGGCATAACTGAGACTATCCCACCACTGTCACCTCAATGGGATGACTCTTTCTGTTTAGGGTGGTAGGCCCAGGGGAGACGTCCCCAGTGACCTGGGGTTTTGGGAAGGCAAAGGATTGAAAGGCTAAGTATAATATTCCCCCTCACAAGTCACCACTGATCAGAAAGTCCCGGCTAATCAGCCAATAAATATAAGTAATAACCAAACAATGTACATGTCCGAGACAAAGCAACAAAGAAACTATACATGTGCAAGCTTACTTGTTGGTTAGTACTTCATATAACCAAAGACTTTCCAATAATAATAAATTAAGCAATAATATTGATGAAGTAAATCAATGTTTATACAATAGCAATGATTACACACTATCACTTCACAATAAATGCTAAAGAAACTTTGCAACGATGAATGGCAATCAATGTAACAATACTAGGAGCAACACTTTAGCTAATCATTCAATTGCTTTAAAGATACGTAAATGTTGCATAGAGATGTTTATAACATGAATAGATAACGACAAAAATAGGGTTAGTGATTGTAGTCTAAGCTAGGGTTAGAAGGATTAGTAGTTGTTCAAAGTATTTGGATGTATGTGTGATCGAGCTACTCAACACAAGAAGTCTAAGATCAATGCGTCATTAGGGAAAATGGAGTCAAATAGCTACGAATGTTGAAGGGTCGTGATGATAGTGATATAGCTAAAGACAAGAGGGTTAAATGTTGAGGTGTTGCTAAAGAAATGCCTCAACAATGAAACCCTAGGGGAGAAAGGCTCACTAAGGTGTAGAAACCCTAGGCCTTAGTGTTTTCTCCTCCTTCTCTAGCTCATTGGAAAGATGAAATTGACTAGCTTGAGAAAAAAATGATAGGGCTAAAGACAAGAGAGTTTGAAGATGAAGTGTTGCTAAGGCAAGGCTTCATCAATCAAACCCTAGGGGAAAACCACTCACCAAGGTGTAGAAACCCTAGGCCTTGATGCGTTTTCCTCCTTAGCTCAACAACAAGGAAAAATGGCTAGGCTAGAAGAGTAGAGGTAGAGTGTTGTTATGGCAAGGCTCTATCTAACTTCAGCAAATCAAATGGCTCTTAACTTGGTAGGGACATGAGACAAGGACACCAACATGTACCTGTCACCTAGGGTTTAATCCATCAAATTATAATAATAAAATGTAAGTAAACAATACCATAACCATTCAAATATGAAGTGTTTTGTAGAAATTCACTTACACTTATCAAGAATTCATATAGCCCTACCCTAGTTGTAAACCTTCCACCAAAAAATCTCCAAAATAGCCAAAACAAGCCTTCTTCAACAAGTGCGCATCCATTTTCAGCCAAAAACCCTAAAGTAGGGCACAAATTTCAGACCTCACTTAGTGTGAGTAAAATATGATGTCCAAAATGAGAGTTTTAGCTCTCAATTTATACAGTAGCAATGACCTTAATTAAAATTTAAGTCACCAAAAGGCCGACAAGGCCAAAATACCAAATAATATTGTTTTACATTAAAAAGTCATAATGAAACCCTAATCAAGCAAATAATGAAGACATCATGCCCCTTTAGGGTGACATTAGCCCTTTCTAGGGAAAATGTGGCCTCTTGGAGAAAAA
Organism: Picea mariana; assembly: GCA_032191745.1. Lineage (NCBI taxonomy): Eukaryota > Viridiplantae > Streptophyta > Pinopsida > Pinales > Pinaceae > Picea > Picea mariana. Next base: position 14,838 of record JASDQU010247159.1, read on the forward strand.
CGTTAGCCCTTCTTGGGCCTCTGGAAGCTTCCACATGTGCCAATCCTGCCACAACTGCCTCCCACACTCCTATATCGTTGGATGACGTCAAAGGAGGTCATAGGTGATGTCATGGGCCTTCCAAGGCCAACTTATCAGTGGAGAGGGCACAACCCCCCTGGGTATAGGTCTACTCATCTGCCTCTGGTGGAACGTTATGCTCTTCCCTGGTGAAAACACTTTGTCTTGTCTCTGCACCCTGCTAGGGTCTCAACATCCATTTGGTGGGTTCTTCAGCCCCATGGAGGTTCGAACTGATAATCTCCCCATGTGTACCTATCCAATATGGTACCTATCTGTCGGGTATGATCCTGCACATCAATAGATACACCGTCCATGGGCTCACAAGACACAATGATCATAGCAATGTCAATCACATCCAATCATCAATTTTATTAAACATGTGCATAAAACCCCTTCTACCCAGTCTAGTGCTTAAAGACATTATACAAATCTGCAAGGCAAGTTTGGGAGAAGAGATAGGGCGTCCTATTGGGCTAGTGTCCACTGGAAATGGGATGTTTCCGGAAGAGATCAAATCCAAGTCATGTTAGATGGATGAGGTGGATATGGGATGTCCTGACAATGGGTGCAGTGATAGCAGGGAAATGAAAGGCTTACCTGTGGGTGCCTTTGTAGAAGGCGAGCTCCATCTGTCCTAGATGCAAATGTTTCCAAGCCCATTCATGCGTTTATTCTTATTTCTTTATTTATTTTTCTTTCAAGAACCTAATCAGGGTACACTACCTTGGCGTTGTGACCAGTGGTGGCAATATTACCCACAAACATTTTCATGGAAATGAGAAGGTTGGTTCATGATGAGACCCCCTTTCTCTTCGCCATGCAACTAAGATCCACTACCCTGGCGTGGTGACCAGCTTCTAGTAGTGTCACACCGCTAGATGCCCATGGACCTAATAGGCTGGCTCGTAATGAGACCCCCTATCCTCTGACTAGGTCTTGTTTTTATTATTTTTCTGGGTCATGTTATCGCACAGTTTGTAGGAAGGGTTTAGGTAGCTTGAGTCAAGGCTTCAAACTGGCGTAACAGGAGCTTCCCCACCCACTGTCACCTCGATGGGGAGCTCTTTCTATTTAGAATGGCTAATCCAAGGGAGACGTCCCTAGTAATCTGGGTTTCTAAAAGGGCTAAAGGTCTAATGGATCAAGATAAGAGTTTCCTTTCACAGATTACTGCCAAGAGAGATAGTCAAGGAAGAGATATATCACTGAAAGAGCACCTATTTACGAGACAAGACAAATAAAACTAAAAGAATGTGCTGCAGTGGTTAGTACTTCAAAGTATCAATGACTATCTTCAAAATATATATGAGCAATGATCAAATGTAATTATTGACGAAGCCAATGATTACTAATTAAAACTTATATCTTATGTCACTTCTTCAATAAATACACAAGAGATATTAACATTCAATGTATAAAGTCAACCTTATTGTATCACAATGCAATGAATATCATAAATCTGCTCATATAAATAATGTTGCTGCGTCACTATTGCAGAATTAAGGTGACGTCAACCCTATTATTAGATCAAATTTGAGGACAATGAGTGGAACGTTTTGTCAAATAAGCTTATGAATGCAATCAACAACTCAAAGTCTATCAAATAAGGTGATAAATGTCACAATGTTTCATGCCAAACAAGAGATCAAACAAGTGTGACGTCACCTATATTATTTCTGTCTAGGGTTA
>JASDQU010247160.1:0-16588 GCA_032191745.1 Picea mariana
AACAATTTCCTTGATCTTCATCTCATTATTCCACATACAAGTATGGGTCCTCCAACCATTCTTCCAGGATAACTCAATCCGTAAAGCGTCTTCCGTGAGGAATTTCACCATAAGGGGACCACTTTGGAGTTCATACAATTGTGCACCTTATCAATCATGATAAGAAAATAATGAGAGCAAGGGCCCTCCTACCATTCTTCTAGGATAACTCAATCCACAAAGTGTCTTCCCATGAGGGATTTCACCATAAGGGGACCACTTTGGAGTTCATCCATTTGTGCACCTTATCAATCATGATAATACAATAATGAGTCATCTATACATTTTTCCAACAATGCATCATATACTAATGAAACCACAATGACCCATCTTCATCATGTATCAAAGACAACTCATTGATCCATCTTCATCTATGCATTCTCATCAAGGAAAATGCATATTATATTACATCAATCTTCAATCAATCAATCCTTTGACATCAATCAATCACTTGACATCAATCAATCAAACCATTGGCATCAATGACAACATGATCCAACAAGCTTGTGGCTAGGAACCATTTTTCCCTGGTGGAGTTTATCCCCAACTCAGGGGTGACCTATTGCTGAAATCATGAGAAACATAGTCCATGGCTAGGAGGAATGTTTGAGCTATGTGAATATTTGATGAATTAAATAAAATATAAGTTTTCTTTATGTGATTGTCTTGTTTACTATGTGTTTATTTATCTATGTTTGATATGGATTAATTCTTGTATGTTGCCACATATAAGTAATTGTTGTTATTCTATTTAATGTTTCTTGCAAATGTAAGTAGGGTTCTTATAGCCTATATTTGTAGTTGTGCATGAGTATGAAAAATGTGGATAGTTTTCCTATAAGTTAAATTTATGAATTTGGTCAGGAGTATTCAAGAATATATTTGAATGGTCATGCGCGCAGAGAATAATCTGTGTGCACCAGAGACTAGGTTTACTTGTGTACACAGAAAATCAATCTGCGCATACAAGTAAGAAAGATTTGGCATGTGATGCCATGGTGGTTGTGCGCATGGTTGTGTTGTGTGGTCACTATGCTGGTGCACGTGGTTGTTTGAATTATTTCAATTGCCTAAAGTTGCGATTAAAGAAGAAAGTTAGCGGGGTGCGACTCAGTTTAAAATTGAGGGAACTACTTCAAGTGATACTGCGTAGACTAGAGTTCAGTTTAGAATCTGCGTAGTGGAATTTTGGAGTAGAATTTCTTAGTAGTATGTTGGGGATGTTATAGTTTGGTTGATTCAGAGAAATATCAGAGCATTCTGTAGTAGCATGTTGTAAGTGTTGGTAACATGAAACATTGCAAGGTGGTAATTGTACTCATTTTGGGAGACTGGGTACATTATATATTGATATCAGAGCTAAAAAAGTTAAGGTTGTTTTATGTGGCCCAACTTGGTGTGGCTCGAGATGTTACATTGTGGTATCAAAGCTATTGGTTCAACACTAGACTTGCATGGGAAAGAGATTAACAAGAAGCATCAAATCTCCAGTTTCAAATATTGTGCATGCATGAGTTGAGTTCTACTTAAGGAAATATTTGTACTTGTAAGTGAATGAATTTGGAATTTCAGCTTGGCCATGGTGCACATTAAGTAAGAATGTGTATATGTGCACACTAAATTCATGATATTGCAGAGTGTAGCGCTAGAACTGCGTAGTAAATAATGGTGCATGGAAGTGTGCACTAAAGGCTTGGGACTGCACAAAACAAAATTCGTGGTGCACGTGAATTACTGATACACAGTGTCCATGTCAAAAATTGACATTGTGTAGTGGGATGTGTTGATTATCAGTGAGTGCATGGGATTCATAAGAAAGGATTCTGACAAGATGGTGTTGAGTTTTCATGAAGTTGTTTCATGGATTCACCTAAAAAATCTTGTTGTTTGCACATTTTTTTGAATTATCAGTGGTTAGAGAAGGACATAATTAGTGTAGAAGTTCAAAAGAATGGAATATGTGTAGAGGAATTATAGTTCTCATGATGAATTCTAGGATTTGTATGTCGATTTGGGTGTCAATGGTACAAAATCTAAGGAGGATCACATGAACTTGGTAGAAACCATAAAGGGATTGCAAAACGATGTCTAGTGCTATAAGGATGATAATGAAAGTGTTGAGGGGTCCCAAACCCCTTTAACTCAACAGCAGGAACCAAACCCGCCACTGAGGCCCAATTAGACTATGCAATGTTTAATGGTGGAATCGTTCTCCAGATCTTTCAATCTGGCCAAATAATCGATGGGATTTACGTAGTGATTGACAGGATATCTTCTTTTGAAATTTCCTCCTTCAGTTTAAATGTTATTTTTTTTCTTTTGTTTTGTTAGATAGGTTTGATTGAAAGATGTGTGCTGGTATAAACCATCTTGAAAAAAAAGGGGGGGAATCTTAACTATTGAATAAGGATGAGCTTGGGATAACCCTTGTGCTCAGGCATGAAGAAAAATATTTTCACACATGTGAAAAGCCTAGTACTAATACATTAACTTGCTGGTATTTCAATTATTGACTGAGATACGATTATCGAAAGAAAACATACATGCAATAAAATGATGGCAAGAAAAATAGTTTCCTTAGATCTAGCATTAATCACACATTAACACAATGATTGCTTTCATCATTAGAGACAAGAACTACAAAATATTGAAAAAGATAACTTATTAATGGATTTAGAAACCCTTACTCATTACAACATCCATTCATGAAATAAAGTCGGAAGTAATTCCTCCTCAAATCCAATCACACATTTTTGATGAAAAACAAAAGTTTGTCTCCAGTCCTAAACAAGACTTCTCAATTATGGTAGTTTGGAAATAGTTCTTTACAATTCTAAAAATGAGGGTCTTTGCAAAAACCATCGAGCCTTTACTAAAGGTAAATACCCTTATTTATAACTAATAATTAACTAAAAATAACTATCAAAAGTTCAAGCTAATTAAAACAAAACATCGCCACATGGTGCTTCCATCTCTTTGTCTTCTAAGAATCATCAAATAGTTTCACTGAAGTGGATGACTCTTCTCATACTCTAACCACCATTTGAAGAAGATTTTATCCCATGTGTTGGCATACGATAACCTCTGTTCGTCCATCCGGGCCGAAAGGATTTATTTAACTTCTATTGTCCGTGCTCGATACTTGACTATTTTGACACTTAAGCACTGCAAAACTGCTCGAGCCTTGATCAGACACTCCATGAACTATTGTACCTGACCTAGTGCCATACTCACCACCTTTGTTATCTTTGTTTTCCATGCTGAGTCTTGTTTCGCATGTTGCTTTACTATATCATGCATGTCGACAAAGTCTTGGGGTGAGCTCAATTCTAGGAGGTTGATGTATTTCGTCTCTCGATTAATTTTTTCCCAGCTCTTTTTGCAATCAGCCCATTTCTCCTAAATCTCCCACTGGGATTCTTGAGCTATTTTCAGCCAGTATTCGACCACTTTCCTCATATGATTTATGTTGTTTTCCCTCAACACTCGAATGTCGTTCTCTTCAGTGTCTCGACCCTTTTGAACCGCGATGATGTAATCAATCCTTTCCACTACTTGGTGAGCCTTCTCATACCACCTTTCCACATCCTTGCAAGTCTCTAGTGCCATAAGGGTGTCTTCTTTGAAGTCATCTATACCTAAAGTGAAAAGGTGTCATTCATTCATGAATTTTTCATAGGCATCTTGAAAATCACTTCTCAAAAACATCGTGGCCTGTGTGGAGTATTGATAGTATTTTTCCAAATGACACAGATGTTACATCTACTTAAGCACACCGTGCAACTCCTTTTCATCTCTTCTTTCTCTATCCAAGGTGGCATCTGTTATAGCCATCCCTGCACCGATAAGCTCGGACGTCTTGGCATGTTCTGTGCTAAGTATTTTTTCCTCTGTGGTGATGAGAATCAAACTATCAAACATAAGCCTCCTCTTCTTAGTGGTTCTCTTGATGACAGGTTTTCTCTTTCAGTCATAGGTGATTTCTTATATATCTGCGACCTCATCAATAAGTCTGGGGATTTGTTGCTCTCCCCAAGTTAGAGTATTTCCCAGGCTCTTGACTGTGTGTATCTGTTCTAGGATGGGTTCCTAAACTTCTTCCATATGTCCCGATGGATCGACTTCCATTTGTTGCTCATCATCTTGTAAAGTATCGGCAAAAAATGAAGAATCGTGGGTAGGTTCGGTACTTACTTGGAAATCGGTTGTCGAAATGAAAATTTCTTATTGTTGAATTTCCTTTTTCTGGCTGCTTGATCCTAGCTCATCCCTCGAGTTCTCCATTGGAATTCCCAGCAAGTCGAGTAGCTCAGTGTCTAAGGCACTTTCTCCCTCATGTTCGTTTTGCAGAAGGCTCCGAATTGGAGCATCGGGACTTGGGGTAGATTCTCTCTCAAATTATTTTTCCTCTCTAATCTGCATTGGAGTTACCAAGGACACCTCTTAAATATCCTCATCATTATAGATGGCTATCAGGTTGAACAAGGGATTTTGTACACTTATCCTTCCTGATGTCCTCGCTATCTCAAGTTGGGTTGAAATTCCCCCTGGTGATCTGATCTGTGGTGGTGGAACATCAGGATTTTCTAGCTTGATGATTTCTTCAAGTTGTATCGGCTCTAGGACACTTGGATCTCCTCTTCTTTTGATTGGGTCATCATTGGGAATCCTCGACATCTCTACCAGATTAGGTTCATTTCGAAACTAATCAATGATTCTATGTTCCCCTTATATCAAGAGCAATCCCCTTCTATGTGCCTCTGTGGTCTCTGTCGCTCTGATTTCTTCCCTGGTTATGAGGGCTTCTTGAGCCGACTGCTCTATTATCTCCACCTATTCATCCATTCTCATGGTCTTGAACCTGGTCATATTTGGGTTGGCCATCCTTTGTACTACCTATTCATATTCCTGAGCGCACTCTATGAAAATTTCATCTTAAAACTTATCATGAGCATATGGACAAAACGATGACACATGTGAAGCATGTTGGAGGACCAACCCTTTAGGGTCATCCTTGAAAAATCGGCTTGTTGGGAACATTAATTCAAGTTAGCTCAGCCCTTCCTGTTTGGCTTGAGCAATGTCCTTTACAAGATAAAACTCCACATGAAAATCATAGGGTATGAAGGCCTTCTTCTTCTTGTTGACTAGTGTGGCGTTATAGCCCTGCAGGATAGTCTGATAGCAGATTTCTCCCACAATGAGTCGGTCTGGGACGTGAGCGGGTAGGAGATGTGGTGCTCCGATGGCCCCGAACACCCTGATATAGGTTGAGCATTCATCTAAATACCAGTGGCCTACCTTTGCTACCATTTTCTTAGCTATTGCGGATAATCTAGGGAATTCCTTTTTATATATGATAAAATGAATATGAGCGATGAATTCATTGCATATGAGTGCGTAGGATTGTTTATACATGTTCTCCCATAGTATGGTGAAATAAATGTGGACCGGGAGCTCCGCAACATGCCAGCTTAAATTCATGTCGATGAAGACATGTCTTGCACAGATGACATCGAGTAGGTGCAAGGCCATGTCAAAAGAAGGTGTTTCCCCTTCTTTTGGCATATGAGCCTGTTGTAAACAGATGCTCAATTGTTTGAAAATTATCACTCCCTAGTTGAATCTTTTCCCGGAGATCGCCACTATGTATGCCAAGGGCATCCATCCTTCCGAAAACTTGGAGCAATCCTTCTCTCCATGTAGTCGAAATATGAGAACCATCAAATAGATGTATGGCTCCCTTAAGTTAATTGTCCCATATCATCCATTTCTCCAGTTGCTAAAATTATTTCCCTCCTTCCACCATGAGGCCATCAGCTAGCTGGTGTTGTGGAATTCATATAACTTCACCACAAAGTCTATGTTTAGCGGCTTCTCTAGGTCTCAGATCTTGTAGTATTTCTGGACTTCTGTCGGAAGGAAACCTCCCACACACCCACCATTCTCATAGTTGATTAAACATTTTTGTGCATCTGTATGGTCAATTAGCCACTTCATAACATCTATGCAAAGGAAAACTAAGGTTTTGTTGGCTACCATGTGCAAATAAGACCGTCAAATGTTTGGGAACACCTGGTCATCAAGTTCCCTTACATCCGGGTCGCTATGTGGGATATAGTCCTGGTACTCCTCTCAGATGATTCTGTTGAAAAGGTCTGCCCACTGTTGGAGAATTACTTTAGATGTTGTGCTTGCTTCTGTATCACCAAAGACTGGAGGCTGGACAAAGGATTTCTTTGTTGATATTTATATGACTAGCTCTGCCCTAGGAGTGTATTCCAGTAGCCTCATTACACCAAGAGAAGAACCTTCACCTGTCTCAACTTCCTTTAGCTTGGGTTTTCTCGACGAGCATCTGGTGGCTGGATTTCTCGATGGCATTTTACCTCTGCAGCTTGTTTAACCTGATTTTGATAATATATGGATTAGCACAGTCTCAAGATGCTTTTGTTGCTTCTTCAAACGCTCTAGAATTCAAACTTGTGCACATAATGAAATTGTTCAAAACCGTTCTACAGATTTAAACATGGATGAAGTTACCTTATCACATCAACCATTCAATTCAGGTTATGAGTGCAGTTTCATTAAATTTGCTGCCAAATATTCAAATATGTTTAAAATTAAATTCGATCGTGGGTTGATGGCACGGGTGCAGGTTGTAACATGGCCTATCGGCAGTTTCAAATTGTTTTTGTTCAATCGGTGCACGAGGTATCAAAAAATGTGGGATAAAGCATTAATTGGTTTATTAAATGTCAAAATCTGATCATATCTTATGCCAAAAAAATACTATTGTTTCGCTAATCCAGTTGTTGAGTCGAGGGTCGGGATTCTACTTCGAACACTTTTCATTGATATCTTCTTACAAAATCTCTGACGTCGATCGATCTTGTCATATAGAGATGACATGGAAAAGATTACTAGGAGGTGTGACTAGGACCCAAGGAACCTTAATATGACTCGAGAATAAACTAGGTTGTACAACACCATTACGTAATGAAGACACATGGCACTCGAGACTGGCGTCTCGATTTACTCGTGTTAATCAGAATCGAGAATTTCTTTAAGCTATACATTGTAAACCCAATCCTATCTTGCCAACGTCGAAAAGTATCAAGGATCGATAATCGACGATAAACCTACCCAAGTTCTCCCCGATCGACTCTCTTGAAAAAGTCCTGATGCTGAAAGTGTATCGAGGATCGGTGATCGGCGATATGTTTGTCGCAGACAAAACAGTTGTTTTAACCTTACTAGATTTCCCCAACATCGATAAAGCACATCGGTCATTGGCTATCGGTGATTTCTTTACAAATTTTTTCAATGTATATCCTTCCCATATTTTTTCAATGTCGAAGGGGATCGGCTATCTCTTGAAACTTCATGGAGAATAACTCACACAAACCAACTCCACCTTCTTCTGATGCCAATGGCGCATCGATGCTCAACAATTGTAACTGTGTGGCCACTTTACCTGCTTGAGTTTTTTCGGCGCTGAACATAAGCATGTTAGGCGCAATGTTAGCTGAAGATTCTTAGTTTGGATGTCAAGTTATTTTAGAGATGAGGTTTCATAAGTTCGAACAAACCTAAATTTATTTATAAGATTCATGAAAAAACAACAAAGATAAATCATTCCCCAAAGTGAAATTGATTTAGACAGTAAAAGAAAAAAAGTGGTACCCAAAAAGTGATAAAATTTCATAAGTCTTTTAGGGTGTGTTGAGCGCTCAAAAAATGGTGACTTACTGGGAGAAAGAAGAATATCTGCTCCTTCCCTGGGATTAGTTGATTCAGAAGATAGTTATGAACTTAACTGGGTTTTTTTTTTTATCAAAGTCTCTTCTATTTTTGCATTTAAAATTCCTCTGGTTCATGAATATGGGACCTCTTATGGGGTTTCAACCTTTATCCCACCTTCATTCCTTTTTACCATGACCCATGCCTCCTTTTGAAAAGAGTTGAGTAAAGCATTCACTGGCACTAGGAATTTTAGTTATCATCATTCATTTGTTGCGGCGTCACTCCGCTGCCAGCGAGCATCCATAGCACCGATGAAGTCACCCCAATGTCACAGACCTTGCTCTGCTACTAGCGAGAGTACATAGCCTTGGTGGAGTTATTTGCATACCCTCTCCTACTTCGTGCTCATTTGATATAATTGATTTATTTTCGGTAGAAATGCCCTGAGCGAGTGGGAGAGGAGGACGTCTTTTATTTGCAAGATGGGATGGTTAAGGTGAAATTTTTCCTAGCTCTGTCTCGAGGTACATGTGGCCTTTTCCAACTTACCATATTTCCCTTTAGTTTTTACCAGACCACTAGGTGGAAATTTCATCACTTTCCAAAGTTTTTTATTTGCAAAGGTTAGATACATAACTCTTTTAAAAAAAAAAAACGCAGTTTGCCCAGCATTTCTAGTATTGCATGTAAGTGTCAGTTAGGAACAGAGTTTTCTACACCGTATTAATTAAGTTCAACCACTACCTTGTGGAAAAAAATTTTAAAGCATAAAAATACCATACGAAAGAAAAACAAAAATAAAGGAATTTGCAATCAACCTACCTAACACCTACAAAATAAAATAACATGAAAACAAACACATTTTTTTTCTCTTCTTTTGTGGGTTTTTTTTTTGCTTTTTTTTTTTTTAATAGAAATATTGTTTTAGGACTTGGCCATTCACTAAAAGAGCATCGCCCCTCATATTTTTCAACCGATATGTTCCTTCCCTAAGTTTCTCAACCACCTGAAAAGGTCCAAGCCATAGATTATGAAACTTCGAATGTTTTCCCTTTAGCTCATTCGCTCTATCCCATTTCAGGACTAAGTCTCCTACTTAAAAATTATTGCCTTTGGCTTTATGCTTGTCAAGCCAACTTTTAACTATCTAATAATGAGTGACAAACTTTGATTTTTCTTTCTCCCTTTTTTCTTCGAACATGAGGAGGGTATCAATTCTCTGTTGGATAATTGATGAGGGTTGTCCTCTAGAACCCTAAGCTAGCTGAAGAGACAGAAGATATAGCTCGTTCAGGAGAATGGCTTCTTGTCCATATACCAGAAAGTATGGGGAATTCCCTATAGCTTCCTTGGGTGTTACTCTATCGACCCATAAGGCATCATGAAGTGACCTATGCCAATTCCTCTGATTTTCTGTAATTGTTTTCTTCAATATCCTCACTAGGTTCTTATTGCTTGATTCTTCCACTCCATTCCCCTGTGGATAGTAGTTTGCAGAGTATCTGATTATGATTCCTTTGTCTAGAGAAAACTTTGTTAGTAGAGTGGAAGAGAAGTAAGCGAAATTATAAAAAACAAGAATGGAAGGCATACCAAACCTTGTGATCATTTGTTGTTCTATGAATTGAATTACCACCTTTTCATTTACATGAGTTAGAGGTATAACCTCTTCCCATTTCATTAAATAGTCCATAGCAGATAGTATGTATCTATGTTTTTTTGAAGAACTAAATGTAATTTCTCTTATGACATCTAACCCTCATTGCTCGAATGGTATGGATATGGCCACTGTTTGGAGTGGCACATCTTCTCTCTTCTCCCTCCCTGTGCTTATTTGACAAGTTTTACAATTGCTAGTGTATGGATGAGCATCTTCAAACAAAGTAGGCTAGTAATAGTCGGCTCTTAGTATCTTGTGAGCGGTGGTATTCCCAACAAAGTTTCCACCTGCAGGACCATCATGGAGCTCCTTCAAAACCTTGTCTGTGTCTTCACATTCGAGACATCTCAAAAGTACCCCATCATAATTCATGCAGAAGAGCATTGAATTAATGAGGCGATATTGTGTCGATTTTAGTCTAAGAGCTCTCCTTTCCTTAGGGTTTAAGTTATCTGGGAAAGTCCCATTATGAAAGAGATAGCTTAGCTTCCCATACCAAGACTCCTGCCCCGGGGGAACATATAAATCTTCACTACACAATAACGCCAATTCATTCTCCCACCTAGATTCTTCATTTACTTGGTCTTGGGCTTCAGTGACTAGTTTACACAATCCCTGTCCCTTAACCAGTTGGCAAGTTTTATATCTAGATCAAATTCTTGGAAAACTACCATCTAGTTTCCTCTTATTTCCCCCATATCCTGTTGAGTGAACATGGATCAAACTACGAGAAGAAACATAATGACTTTGGTGTGATTTTTCATGATGTAAGATCTGAAATGTTTTACTTCTTTGTACATCGCATAAGCTTGTTTGTCTATAGCAGGGTAATTTAGTTCGACCCCTTGGAGATGTACAATGGAATACATTTCTTTGTCATAGGTGGGATACTTACGAACGATTTCTGATAGTGTCTCAATATGATATGCCATTGGATGACCATGTGAGTGAGAACTGCGCCCATGGCATAGTCTAGGGCATCGATTTTTTATTTCCTTTTGTTTTTCCAATAGTTAAAGTATTATATTGTTTTAATATTATTTAATATGCAAAAGGATCACAACTGAAAGATAGATATCCACAAAACAATAATATATATCCTCAGGGAAACCCTCAAGGGGGAGAAAACCCTGCAAACTTTTCTTAGTATACATTCCTCCAACATGTACAATGTCATACAATTCTCTTTCATGAAATCAAGACCAAAGAGACCCAGATATAAACCAAGAATAGCCTCCTAGATAAGTGTGTACTACCCTCTTGTACTTATATTCTATTAGTGATCAAAATGACTCGATATAACCTCTATTTATACTCTAAAATACCTAAAAGACACGAATTATCAATAAACCCTTTCAGAATTACTCAGAATATAGTTACCAACTTAATGAGAACTATGACCTCAAAACGAGAACTTTGGCCCAAAAAAACCCATATTTTGCATAAAAAACATCAAAACCAACCCCCAAATCAAAAAGTGGTGCTATCAGTAGCACTATTTTTTTAAACGGGGTCAAAATTACAACCTTTTTCAAACATGGTCTTCAAAACTCAAATAGTAGCTCAGAAAAACCTTAAAATTAGCTCCTAAAAAAAATTGTTTTTGAATTTTTTTTTCTTTTCAAAACGTTAAAATTTTAGATAATTTTAAATTGTATTTTTAGCACTTGGTACCAACCAAAACCTAAAAATCAACCATCAAATTGAAAAGCACTGCTACCGGTAACACCCATTCTAAAATTGGGGTATGAAAATGACACATTTTTATAAAGTGGTAAAAGAACACATCATTACTATAAACAAAATCATAAAATCAACCCTTAAATGTTTACTTTTTAAATCTTATTATCACTCAAAGCACAACATAATACCATGAAAATATCAAAATATACTTTAAAAATTCAACGTCACTTTTAAATTTTTTTTTTTACTTATAATAAAAAATACAAGTTACATTGAATGAAACATAAATTATTTCTTAAAAGTATTGTTGTATTGTCCATATTCAAAACAAATGAGCTAAGAAATTTTATTATATTATCCACAATAAAAAACATATCATTCATAAAACATAACAAAAGATTCATAACTTCATGTAAGATCATATGTAAGTTCAATGCTCATTTCTAATTACCATACAATCATCATATGGATAAAAAATGCATAAAATGTTTCATACACTTATTCATATTGACTCATGGTTTCTAAAATACCATCAGAGTCTACATTGTCTTCATATGATTGATTGGATGAATATGTAGATGATCGATACTCTTCTCTAATGTCGATGAATGCACCATCTAAGTCTACATGCATGCCCAACATTTCAGATGTCAAATTCCTTTTAGATCTACGACTAGGTTCAACAGACTCCCATCTTGCATTTATTTCTTGTGGCAACAACCTCTTGATAATCTATGTTGTATTGGAGTGAAGAGTTCCTCTCTTTATCAAATTGAAGTCATAAACAAGTATGTCAACATCATCTAATTTTAAGAGGTCAATGCGACAATGAGTTGTATTTTGACCCTTTCTTTTTCTATTTCTATTGACATGTTTCTCAACCACCATCTATGGCTTTTACACACCATTGAATGGGTGTGTACTTGTTGCATACCAATGCACTTCAATTGCAATAACATCATCATTTTATTTCTAAATATTTATAACCTTTCCAATCCATAATGGATAACCATGTGGATCTACAGTCCCTAAAACTGCAATCATGCTACCCTCATTAATATCTTGTATTGAACCCCTGTAAAGGTCTCCCATGGCTTCGCGTTGTGCACGTGACCTTTGTGAACAAATATACATTTCTCTTTCCTCTGCTTGTGTAAACTCAATATCACCTTGAGATTCGTGTTGAACTTCAACAATTTTTGTTTCTTCAAATTCATTTCGCATATTTTGTGGCCAGTGAAATGGAGTCTTCAACATTGTATGTTCATTTGTTGATATTTAGATTATGTCACTTTGACTATTTAAAAAAGACTCCCACCAAACAGAATCAACAACATCAAAGTACTCATATGTATCCTTAATGGACTTTTTTATTTCTTCCAGGCATTCAGAATAATCTACATCTCTATTACGCCTCTGTGCATTATGGATTTCAACAACTGATTGTAAAAATAATAACTTTGATGCAAATATTGGACGATCTGGAATGAACTTCAAAAATGATTAACTTGATGAAGGCCCCCATTCTATAGTAGTTGAATATTTCTTTCCCCATATAAGTGTTTTCCTATCAATTTTTTTGAAACAAAATTCATGTTGGAAGATAATGTCATTAGGCTACTCAATACATTTTTTTTCATAAAGCGATCCCTGAATAAATATTCACATGTCAATAGTTTCTTCTAATATATGAAAAGGAGGCTCTGGAATGCATGTTTTCTTAATACATTCAATCAATGATGGTATACTTCCAACATTTTTCCTCTTCAATGTTACTGAAAAATGACTGAACATTTGATCAATATGATCATGAGTGTGTCCAACAAGAAGGAAACCAACTTTCACCTTTTGAAAGATTCCCATTTCAACAAGCATGCTTAGATATCCAAACACAATTTGATTTTTATTTTCATGACTAGTGTTGTCCAACTGTAGGTAAAGAACTGGAGGAAGATTTCTATACTAGTGAGTGAGTGTTGATTAAGGTTGGTTGTCATTGATGTCAACCCTTGAAGAAAGTCTGGCAGCGAATTCCTGTAGCACAAAGGTTTGGGTAATGGACCCAAGGTTGTTTCATATATAATGGTATGAGTTTTAATATATTTTAAGGCAATACTATTCTATATGGATAGTGCATGTCATGTCATTTCTGGTGGTATGTGGAACATCACATAACTCCTCACGGTTTGAGAGTTATGGCCTTACGAAGTTGGAGGACCCTCATATGTTGGCTTGAAGCCCCAAAAGGTCACAGAAGTCAAAGATCTTGTAAAGAAGAAATTATTATTTAAATGATAAAGTAAACTGATAAATTCAAGAAGGATTATTTAAATAATACAGTGAAGTGACAAAATCAAAGAAGATTATTTAAATGATAAAGTGAGGTGACAAAGTCAAAAAGGAATATTTAAATGATAAAGTAATGGATAAATTTCTAATTATGGAAAGTGGTTAACCCTAAAAATGAGGAAAATAGGTTAAGTGACCTATAAATGGGTTAAGTCACCTAGAAATGGGTTAAGTGACCTAGAAGATGTTATTTTGAGAGTATAATTAAGAGGCAATGCTCTCTCATTTTATATCACAGTTGAGAATATTGAATATCTGTAGGTGACTGAGGTAACCAAAGGATATCTAAGATGAATTTCAAAGGGAAGGTGAAGAAAATAAGGTCGGAATTCAAGGGAGGATAAATTCTTTTGATGATGTTTTCTAAGGTATGTTATTTACAGGGCATTTCACCATTTTCACAATAACGTTTTTTATAGAATGATCCAGACCGTGAAATTGATAGGAAATTGAGGAAACATATCCATGTATCTATGGTAAAAAAATCATCTTGTGGTTCATTGTATATTTGGAGTTAAACTCCATGGAAAATAGGACTTGTTGCTAGTCCTGAAACTAGTCTAAAACAGGTGTTTTGGGTAAAAACGTCATAACTTCTTCATAACAGATCCAAATTAAGTAAGACCAAATGTGTTGGTTAGAGTACTGTTTTTAGTATGCTATGTAAAAACATTAGATCCATTCAACAAATATTTCATGCGGGGCACTCTCTACAAGGTCGCTCTCTAGAATAAACCAAAATTCATCAAGGTATGCCATTTTTTCTATAACTCTTTTTCTGAGAGGTTCCAAGTAGTGACACATGGACGAATTACATAAAACAAACTAAATAACTTTGTGTACTACTTTCATATCTTTATTCATGACAGGTACATAGTTATTATTATTTCAAGTTAGGGTTGTTGACTAATCCCAAACTAGTCATGTGAGACTAAAGAAAAGTTTGATGAAAATATTACTCTCTTGTTGTGAAAGTTAAGGAAGGTTTGCAGGTTTGTGATCATATACACCAGGTCTATTACATAGTTACAAATAATATTTGGATGATGAAATTGATGAGGGCTTTTCGTTAAGGTACATGTTGGGTACATGGTTGAGACAAGCAGTTGATGAGTTGACACATACATGAGGTGTATAGTTAATGATGTTGGTACATATTCATGAGTCATAGCTAATGATGTTGGTACATATCGATGAATCATAGTTGATGATTAGTTGACACATGATTGGTACATACTTGGTACATGGTTGGATACACATGTTTATGGTACAGGTTGATTACAGGTTGGTGCATGGTTGATGCAATTGTTTATGGTACAAGTTGAGGTAATGGTTGATACATGGTTTAGGTTTATTGGTACAATTCTACAATGGTAAATCTCACAGTGATAGTGTGACAATGGTTCCATCATTCTACTTCTACTTCAGGGCGGTTGGACAAGGTAAGGACAGGTGGTTGTAGCCAGAGAACATAGGGGGTTGTAGCCTCGTTCTAGTTGTATCCAAAGAATAGGGGAGTTGGAGCTTCCTTTAGGTTGTAGCCTAAGAAACAAGGGGGTTGGAGCCTCCTTCTAGTTGCAGCTGGAAAACAAAGGAAGTTGGTGCTTTCAATGCATGTAATTCTTCAAGACATATAAGGAAAAACATTATGTGGTTTTCTCCCACTTTGGGTTTCCACGTAAAACACTCGTGTATTTTGTATGTGTATGATTATTCATTTGTTCATTTCTTATTTACTCTTCGGTTATTGGATGATAATGCTACATTGATATGACACTTGGGTTATATGGTTAAAAAGGATTAAATTTCTCTATTACTAATTCACCCCCCCTCAGTAATCCAACAATTGGTATCAGAAAAGGTTCCTTCAGAAATTAGTTTAACCATTGAAAGGTAGATCATGGAGAGCATCAACTTATATAAAAATGGAATACCATAGTTCAATGGACAAAAGTATGCATTTTGGAGCATAAGGCTGAAAACATATATACAGGCACAAGGATTTGAAATTTGGCAATCAATTGTAAATGGATACACAACACCAACAGTTCCGCCAACAAATGACAAAGCAGTGAAACTCGGTCAAAATAATTCCAAATCCACAAATGCACTTCTGAATGGTCTTAGTGAAATGGTATTCACCAAATTTGCACATTGTAAATCCGCTAAAGAGATTTGGGACAAACTTCAAAATATTTATGAAGGCGATTCAAAAGTCAAAGCAACAAATCTTCAAACTTACATGGGTCAGTTCAAACAACTTAAGATGAAGGAAGATGAGAATATTGCAGCTTACATTTTACGAGTTGACGAAATAGTAAATGAAATCATAGGATTGGGAGAAGAAATCAAAGAATCTATAATTGTTCAAAAAGTAATAAGATCTCTTCCTATGAGATTTGACTCTAAGATATCAGCACTAGAAGAAAGATCAAATCTAAACTCAATAAGCATGGATGAATTACATGGAATCTTCACAGTATATGAAATGAGAACTGAACACGAAAATCCAGATATAAAAGAAGAATCCAAAAAGCATCCAAAAGAAGAAAAAGGGAAGACAAAAGAAGAACATAGCAGCATCAGTGACGTCTCAGAAGATGATGTAGAAGTGACCAACTTTGTCAAAATACTGAACAAGGGAACATACGGTAGGTATAGAGGTAAGCTTCCTTTAATTTGTTTTAATTGTGATGGTATTGGTCATTTTGCTAACAAATGTCCTTATAAGAAAAAGAGAAATGATGAATGTTACTCGAATGGAAAAAGAACCACAAAGAAAGTTTTCAAGAAAATCTTATGCACCAAACAAGACATCTCATCATCAAATGAAGATGAAGTCAGTGACAGTGAGACTGAAAGAGTTCTATTCAGGGCAGTAGAAGACTCTGATAAAGAAAAATCCAAAGAAAAATATGAATAAGTCAAAGAAGAAATTGAAGAGGCAGAAGTTGACTACCGAGAGGAATTAATGTGTGCCATAGAAGTTATCAGAAGAGAAAAGAAGAAAAAAAAGAAACTATAAGCAGAACTAGACAAGAAAGAAGACACTCAAGAACTAGAACAAATGATCACAAATTTGAAGGTTCAAATAGAAGAAGATAAAAGAAT
>JASDQU010247161.1:0-16588 GCA_032191745.1 Picea mariana
TTAGCTATTTGGTTGTGACTATATGAGGTTTTTATGGATCTAGGGAGAGAATAATGGATCTCCATTAATGGGGTAGTTTCTTATGTTCTTGTATAAATAGGAGAGCCTTCTCCTTTCAAAAGACATGTGTGAAGTTTGGGAAATGCTCATGTTTTGAATTGATAGGTTGGTTCTTGAGGTTAGTAGAGAGGAGATCTTATACTGGAATGAAGATGTAATCATATTCTTTTGAATACAAGACATGCTTCCATTTTGATCTCTATCTTGTGTTAATATTATGGTGTACTTACTAAAGGATGGAAGGGACCCCATGCACTGATGCCAGTACACCTATGTGTTGTATATAGTAGGTAAAATTTTTCATTTGTATATTCATGTTATTTTATCTTTATGTTCTTTGCTTTAGTAGTTTAGGATAGACAACTTCAAATCCTCACACATATTGTGTTGTGCCTCTAAGCTTATGAGCTCCTGGTTGACATTAAATCATTGAGAAATTTACATGACATAGATTACACTCAACACTAGCCTCTAACACTTCTTGTACCATACACTCAATATCACTATTTTAGGCATATGGATACTTTTAAGCGATAATTTTATGTGGTATGCTGCCTGAATGGAAATGAATAGCATGGGCATGATCTCGAGTAGCTGGAAAACCCTTAGGAATTTCGCCAAATACCTTGGAATGATTGTTGATAACTCTTTGGATATCTAATGGAGCAAAGGATATATATTCTTGAAGATGAATCAAACTTCCTTAATTCAACCTTGGGAAGGTTCACTCCTTTTGGAGACCATCCATAAGAAACTTCATTATTGAAGTTAAATTCCCATGAAAAAATCTTATTATTGGAAAGTTGTTCAACATGAACACTTCCTATATTTTCACAAGTCCCTTTAGACACCTTATCGATTTTAGGGAACCTCCCATTTAATGATTCCATAATATTTTGTTCCATTTGTTCCATATTTGTTTTCATATCTTCCTTATTTTCATCCATTTTCCTTTCCATTGGTTCCTTATTTTATTCCATTGGTTTCTTAGTTTCATCCATCTTTAGTCCCATTTCTATTTGACTATTTATCAAATAAACCTTTTCCATTGACCTGTCATTCAATTCGTTGATTTCAATGTCCAATTTGGAGAGCTAGTTTTGTATCACCTCATTTTCTTTAGGAGTCATGGAGGATGTTTCTAAAGGTTTTATTGGTGAAATAAGTCTTGGATCTTTCTTTGGATCCATGTAAAAAGGTTATTAGGTCCTAAGGACAAGGGAGTGTCAGGTGATATAGCTCTCTGATATAAGTGTGAGGTCCAAAAATATCACCTGACCCAATATCTCAAGACACTAACTAAGGAGGCTCAATTGTTGCCTTAGTTGTACTACCCAACTACCCATGTACTAGGGAGTGGTCTCCCCAAGTGTTGTTTTTGGTGTACTATAGCAACAATCTGGCCAAATAGATTATCTAAGAATGGTTTCAAGTATACCTAGGGGAATTTTTATATACCCAAAGGTACATGTAAGTGAGATTCCATATACATGTACTTTATAATGTAATACAACTCGAAGGGGTACTAACAGGGGTTACGGGGGTTTCCAATAGGTGAAACAATATGTTACTAGTAATCACGTGAAACCATGTGTATATCTTGCATGTATTCTTCACTGAACATAGTTTGACCCATTGAGTGATAGATATTATTTTATTTAAAGAAATTGGAACATGTCTCTAAAACAATTTAAAAAGTGACCTTGCTAACGACAAAAAGATATATTAAAATCACTAGAAAATAACTTGTGAGGAAAAACCTAATTTCCAAAAGCAGTATATCTTAAAATGTTTTTTTTATCCCCATTTTTTGGGATAACTAAGGAGATGATGTCTTGAGGCCCTCAGGTTGCATATATGGAGTGTCAAGAGACCACATGACTAGCAGTGTCTACTTGAACATATGAAATCCCACCCTATCACCATATTCTGACCCATTTTCAATGCATCCACCACACCATCTAACTTCTAGAAGGTAGATGGGTCTTTCTCCATGCGGTACAAGATAGGTATTGTGGCAAGTAATCACCCTAATATTTAAGGCATTTAAACATGTTGTATTTGATCTAATTTTGATTATAGAACACATGCTTGGAAATTACATTTTTGACCGTGTTTGACCTTGGTAAGTGTCATAGATTTCCTAGTAAGTGGAAACCTTTGGGGAAGGTTTTAAACTAGGGGTCCCTTGAGGGGTTATCGTACCATTACCGACTATACTTACCACCTTCTTCTCATTACACTCCCATCATATTTTCTTCTTCTAGACCCTTTGACTTTAGTGACCCAAGAAGGGCATGTACCTTATTTCATGGGAAGAAAGGGTTGAAGGCCTAGAGGGATTGATGTTGGATAAAAAAATGATAAAATATTAAATATAGACCTTCCATATTCTTCACCCAAGGATCCTAGAGAAATCAATGAAACTCTTCTCTATAACAAATAGGGGACCTAAAAAAATAAATGAGAGTGAATGCTTAAGGGGTTAGTTGGAGGATGGGAGGTCTCATTACGAACCGACATATCATGATCATGGGTATTTGGCGGTATGAAATTACCATCATCTGGTCACCAAGCCAAGGTAGTGGCTCTCAGATACACATTTGAGAGAAAGGCGGTCTCATTGTGAGCCATCCTTCTCATTTCCGCAAGGTATTTGTGAGTGACACTGTCATTATCTGGACACCAAGCTGGGATAGTGGCCTTCAAGTTGTTCCTTGAAACATGAAATAAATAACAAGAAAGAATGGAAAGAATATGGGCTTGGAAAAAGTGCATCAAAAATGAAGGTGCCACACACCCTCTACAAAGGCACCCATAAATGAGATAATATGATCCCTTTCATGTAATGAAACTCATTGATATATGAAGTCTAAACCTCGTCCACATCATCATCCACTACATAACCTTTAAAGGCCATCCGTGGGACCATCCCCTACTTGAGGGATTTGGTCTACCCAATAGGACTTTTATGACACCCCTCCCATACTTAAACTTGGTCAATTGTATAGGGTTTTTGAGAATTTGTTTAATTTGATGAGGTAGTTTTGATGCACATGTTCAGGTGCCTTGCTTATAATATGTGGTTTACACTTGTCATGACATATTTGACTTGAGATCTTTGGAGGGAATACATGTTTGTTTTGCACGACCTTGGTTGGTGGCAAGTTTTGGGAGAAAAAGCTTAGGTTGGGCTTCCATGGGGAAAAATTCCCACAGGTCAAATGTTTTAGGGCCGCAAAATGAATAAAAGATACATGCCTTTGGAGGCTTACATGGCATCATGGAGGATCTTATCCATCCCCTATTAACCAAACGAATTTCCTAGGAGAGTCAAAACATCACCTTTTGAGACTTGACATCATGTTTGAGGAGGTTTGGTGGTAATGGAGTTAGTGCACATTGACACTTGGCATATTATGACCGGAGGATAAATGAATTGACCCTAACATATGATGAGGATGCTCAAGGATCCCCAATGACGTCCATTCTCTTCTCCAATGACTTACTCAAAGTGTCAAAATGTCCCATAAAGGGGTGATGCCATCTTATTGGAGGAAGTATTATTATTGTTATACCACATGGCTAGGGGTGGTGAAAAAATTACATCACCAAGTAAACCTCTAGAAATCTCATCCATAACTCATGATGAAAATGAGGAGATACATAACAAGATATCCAAATTGGAGGACCAAATTAATGAATTGAGTTCTAGGTCAGTAACAAGTAATGAGGTGGTAAAGACACAAAGTAAAATACAGTAGATGGAAAAGAAGACGAGACATATGGAAAAGACGATGGATGGACATAGGGATCAGATGGAAATGAAGATGAGTGAAAATAGAGATGAAATGGAAAAGAAGATGAATGAAAATAGGGATCAAACAGAAAAGAAGATGGATGAAAAGAGGGATAAAATGGAAAGCAATATGGATAAAATATGGAAGAATTGCAAAATTCCATGTTAACTATCATACAAACCCTAGATGGGAAGCGTTCTAAAAGTGCCACTATAAACAAAGACACATGAAAATAAAGGTAGTATTAATATTAAACAACCTTCTAGTAATAAACAATTTCCAGGTGGATTTAAATGTAATAGTGGATTTCATCATGGATAGGTTCCTAAGGGTGTAAAATTTCCCAAGGTTGAATTAAATAAGTTTGATGGAACAAAATTCTTTACATGGGTGAACCAAATATAGTATTTCTTTGAATTGCATAATTACGTCAATAGGCGTACACCTATTGGAAATGGGCACAATTAATGATATTTTTATTATAATTCTTAATCTTATGGCCAACAATTAAATATGTTGGCATATTCTTCACCGTCCTCCCAAATCAATGAATGAGATTTAATATTCATAACTTTTTGCATTTGTAAATTCTTACGTTCCTTTGATTACATTTTCAGATTTATTTAATATGATTAATAATTTACTGCACTAGCCACTGATTGCCACATTTACTTAATTAACAAGAATAAATTTGTATAAAATACCTCATTCTCACGTAAGTGTCAAATTATGAATCTGAAGAGGCCGACTGATGAATGCCACATTCAGCACGCATATGAAATGAATTAGTTCACTCATCACGCATGTGATGCTATCATATTGGGAAAATGTTTCATTTTGGTTTGCATGGGAGTGAAACATGTCTGCATTTTAATTAAGAGTTTGTGCTTCAAGTAACAGTCCAGGTTAACCTGGAGATAGTTGGATTAACATGGTGTTTGGCACAATAGCTGGATATGGATGCGATTTTCTTTTAAAAAACCCAACTGCGGCTACATTTCATGATGTTGGATGTTGTGAGAGGAAGTTCATAGACTTTGAGGGTTTATGGATGGAAGAGTTTGACCAAGAAATCTACAGGAATATCTCAATCACTTTTATAACTACTCCATCTCTTTGCAAATGATGGGTTTTTTTGGTTAATTTGATTTTATGACCTTCTCTTTGCAATTTTTTTTTTTGTTAATTTGATTTTCTGATCTGTTAAGTGTATGCTGAGTGTTGATTCAAAGACTGTGTTTCAAAGCACCAAGATGACTATGGCCAAGAAAATTGAGTGTGACCTAGCAAAGAAGTTATTTAATAGGTCCATAGAAGCAACGAGTACTTAAATAATTATTTGTTTCACGTCATGGTTGATTCCTGGAAATACGGTTCCGATGGAAATACAGTCTCGATTATTTCATAGATAACCTTGAGCCAACAACTAATATTGAGTTTTACAGAACCCTAAATTTAAGACTATCATTATCGATGATCAACTTATTATTAATATTGATATATAAAATGGAGGAGAAGCTACACCATTTAGGCATGCTCAAGTTGTTGTTCACATGATTTGGACCTGTGAAATCTGCTTATTATTAATCTTGATATATAAAATGGAGCAGAAGCTACACCATTTAGCCATGTGCAAGTTGTTGTTCGCATGATTGTGATCTATGGGATGCATTCTAGTGCAACTAGTTCAATATTATAATATTTTAAGTTTTTAATATTGAAGGAAATTCAAAGTTTTTATAGCCCAAAAAAAAAAAACCAAAGTTTCATAACATTTTACTATACTTCGTAGTTTACATGTGTAACAACGAGTTAAAAACGTTGCTAATCTACATCCATCATCATTGTTCCCTTGCACATTAAAGAAGAAATTATGATTTTATAGGAAAAGACACCAAAGCCTCTTCATTTTTTGAGTATACTTCGTCTCGTTTACACTCGGAAGAGCGAGATCAAACGGAACTCATTTGTATCAAGTGTTTTTCTTTCCACGGTGTTTCTATTTCCTCTATTATTGTTGTCATGCACATTAAAGAAGAAAACACTTTTCTACATAAAATAGACCAAGGCCTTTTAAAAAACAAAACAATATGAAACATAGATGAAGAGTATGTTTATTTCCTCTATTATTGATGTCGTGCACATTAAATAAGAAAATAATTTTCTACATAGACCAAGGCCTTTTCATAAATGAAACAATATGAAATACAGATGAAGAATATGTTTTTTTTTAATGTAATGAAATAAGTTAAGCATTTAAAATAGAAAAACATCTGAAAATAGTGAAAGTTTACTTTCTTAAGGATTGCCAATAAATCAATTTAGGTGGTGTTTTTTCTTGAACAAAAGTGATGATTTGGTAAGTAAATAATACATTGTCAATAACTTATTTTAATTATTATTTTTTTAATAACAATAATAATTTAATCACTAAATAATGGTGTTTTTTCTTGAACAAAAGTGATGATTTGGTAAGTAAATAATACATTGTCAATAACTTATTTTAATTATTATTTTTTTAATAACAATAATAATTTAATCACTAAATAATAACAAAAGAGAATTATGTCTTATCAAATTATGAAAATTTTCTACTAAAAAAATACTTATTAAAAAAAAAAAAAAACTTTATATTTTTTAACTATACATTTTAGAATACTTATAAAACCTAAAAAAATATCAAGTAGTTTAATTTTTAAAATATACACTTCATTATACATATAAAACAAAAAAAATTAATTTTATAACTATACATTTCACCATACTTATAAAACTTTAAAAAAATATCAAGTAGTCTGGTTTTTAAACTATACATTTCATTATACATATAAAACTTAAAAAAAAAAAATAAGTAGTGTAATTTTTAAACTATACACTTCATTATACATATAAAACTTAAAAAAAAACTTCACTATACATATAAAACTTAAAAAAATAAATAGTCTAATTTTTAAACTATACACTTCACTATACTTAAAAACTTTTTAAGTAATCTAAACTAAAATAAATTAAGATATGTTAAAATATCTTAATCTAAACTAAAATAAATTAAGATATGTTAAAATATTTTAATCTAAACTAAAATATCTTAATCTAAATTAGATTAAGTAATCTAAACTAAAATAAATTAAGATAGGTTAAAATATCAATATGATAAGTATGATTGAGATCATCTTAATGATAGTAAAAGTATATTAGTAACATTAATATGTCTAATATAAATGGATAATGAATAAATATATACTTAACATCACGTTAAAACTATAAAAAAATAACTTTACTTCCACTTAAAAGATGGACATTTTGGACAACTTTGATAGAAATATGTAATATTAACTAATTTGAATAGAAAGTTAGAGATTGACAATAAAGTGAACTTAAAAACAGTCTTGACAATATTAATCTTACAAGGATTTGGGTATTTACAAAAAATTCCATTATAAAGACAGTATAATTAGACTTCTTCAAATCTATGACTTTTTAAAAATATACAACTTATGGATTTTGGATAAATTTTCATTTATACAAGTAACACACTCTATCAAGATTATATTTTATCAATGTCCTTAGAACAAGTATGATCTAAGTTTCCTTCTTTGTAATATATTGTATCAATTCAAGGTTCCTATCTTTTTCATAAAGGAAACACTTAGTAAGATTTTTTTTTAAAACTTCACTAAAACTTCATTTTCGTAATGTGTCGAACACAAACCAACCTTTTTATGCGGCGAACATGTCCCGACATTGCAATCCGACGAACATAATCAAATGTTACAACTTGACAAACATAGTAATGTTGCAATGTGTTGAACATAGTAATTTCGCATAATGACGAACAAAGTAACGTTGCAATCTGAAGAACATAGTAACACTGCAATTTGTTGTACATAGTAACGTTGCAATGTGATGAACATAAACTCACGTTGCAATGTGATGAACAAAGGCATGTCGTCGCAATGTGGATAATAGCATCGCAATGTGGAGAACATAATCAAATGTTGCAATGTATCACACATCACCTTGTTGTGACAATGTGACGAACATCTCCTCATGTTGCAATGTAACACACATTTCCCGATGTCACAATGTGACAAACATTTCCAAACATTCCAATGTGTCGAACATAGTAACATTGAAATCTACCAAACATAGTAATGATGCAATGTGACAAACATATAGTAATTGCAATGTGATGAACTCATCTCTATCGTCACAAACTCACAAACATATCCCTTTCGTCACAATGTGATGAACATATAAGAATGTTGCAATGTGACAAACATTACCCTATCATCGCATTGTGACAAACATATCCTAGCGTTGCAATGTGATACACATATCCTAAATCACATTGTGACATAAATTTTGAAATGTCGCAATGGGATGAACACAACCCATTGTCGCAATGTGATGTACACAACCCAATGTGGCAATGTGATAAACATAGACCAATATTACAATGAGGCGAACATTTCTCGATGTTGCAATGTGACAAACATAACTCACTATTGGACTATGGAAAACCTATTCCAATGCCATAATGTCATAAAAAACCCTTCATCGTAATTTGATGACCATAACCTTACAATGTCATGTGACGAACAAAAGTTGATGTCACAATGTGATGAATGAATCCTGATGTGGCAATGCGACAAAAAAAACATGATAATCATTGCAATGTAGTAGTTTCATAGTAAAATTTGGTTAAACATAATCCACACGGCCCACCGTAATCAGACACACAATTTCAGTGAAAGTCAGTGATTGTCATAGTCAACCAAAATAAAGCCTTGTCAATTATAGTCAACCATGGTCATGATCAATCATAGTCAAACATGGTCATTGTCAATTAAAGTATTAATGTATTAATACTTCAATAATGTATTATTAATGTATTACTATATTTATTAAATTATTAATAATACTTTAACAATGTATTAATAACGTATTACTAAATACATTGATATTATTCATAAGAAACCATGATCATGGTCAACCATAGTCAACCATGGTCATTTTAAATAAATATGTTAATATATTAACACTTTAATATGTTAGGTTATACATTAATGTATTAATATTTTAATTAGTTATGCATTAATGTATTAATACTTCAATAATGTTTAGGAGTTCTCATAGGATGTCATTAAAAACCATAATTTGAATATTGTGTTTAGGGTTGGAAAAGCTCGTTGTGAATCTGCATTTAGGGTTTAGCATTCGTGGTTGTCAGAGCCTTAATGGATCCCTCTGAGGGAGGGGATCCACCCCTAAGATCCTCGTCCTCATACCTGCAGGCCTTCCAGGCCTTAATCTCGTCCTACGCAAAAACCTCCAAGCCGCCCCCATCAAGATTTGTGAAAAAAGATGTTGAAATTCCTAAGGTGATTGTCTTTTCTCCCTCAGCGTGACCCCTTTCTCTTAGATTGGTGGATAGAGGAATGATCAGGTAATTTACCGAACACTGGCCCTCCCCAAAATCCATGCACCTCTGGCTAGAAGTGAACTGGTGCAAGTTGATCCAGGGACAAATGTCTACAACCTTATGTGGTAAGGGATTCTATGCCTTCCTGTTTGAAAAAAATGAAGATAGAGATCTGATATTACGAAATGGACCTTACTTCATGGGTGCAAGAGGAATGTACTTAAATAAGTGGACTCATGATTTTAGCCCAGAAAACGACATCCCCTCAGTAGTCCTTGTTTGGGTAAGACTACCTTTCCTTCCCCTCCATTGTTGGAATGAAGAAACCATAAGAAACATAGGAAACACTCTAGGAAAGTATATTGATCCTAATGAACCACGAGAGGTTTTACATGCATGTGCCAGGGTCTGTGTGGAAGTATATATGGAAAAAGGACTCCCAAAAGCAATACAACTGAATCTAGATATTTGGTCTTACATCCAACAAGTTGACTATGAACAAATCCCCTTAAAATGTAAAGATTGCCACGAATATGGACATTTTTCCAAATCCTGCCACTAGGCCAAATAAACGTAGGATCAAGATCCAAAACAAGACCAATGGAAAAAACCAAAGAGGAAAAAATAAAATTGAAAAACCCAGTCCATGTTGACTCAGAACCAACAGGAAAAACCCCCAAATCCAAAAGAAGCACATCCAGGATCTCCACACAAAGGAGAATCAAGTCATAATAGATACGCTGGTCTCAACTTAGAAGGAAACATAGAAGAAACCATGGAATCCCAGGAAGAGAATGACAGACAGGGAAAAGAAGAGATAGGATAAGGGAACAATAAAGGTAAAGAAAAAGAAAAATAAGTCATGGAATTGAGTGGGGATTCAACAGTAAAATAAATCCGTAGCCAAATGCCGAAGATTCCAGAAATTTTAGAAGAGGAAAGACAAGACACCTCAGACAGTGATTCTAATCTAGAACTAACTCAACCATCCAACGCAAAGAAACCTGGAAGAAAATCACAAAGGAATAAAAGAGAACCGACTGTAGACAAAGAAGAAGAACTGGGCATCCAAAAAATAATAGAGGAGACACTAAAGAAAGATGGAAAATTTGGGAAAAACAAGGCAGCCCATCATAAGGGAGAATCTTCACAGCCCTCAAAAAGGGGGGCACCATAATACACGAATAAATGATGAAAGTCATCTCCTAGAATTGCAGAGGATTAGGAAGCATGGTCAAAAAAGAAAAAGTTAGAAAATTGATACAAATATAAAAACCCTCAATCCTTATGCTCCAGGAGATGAAAATAAGGGAGCAGGAAACCCTCAATGATCTTCAAAAAATTTGGAAAAAAAGTGAAGGAAGAGAAGTCAGTTCTAGAGGGGCTTCGGGAGGAAGAGGAACTTTCTGGAATGCTGAGGAATATGACCTAAGAGATCAGGTGCAGATGCATTTCTAGCTAATGGTCACTCTCCTCAAGAAAGACTCAGGTACACAAAACTCCATAATAAATGTTTATACGCTCGATAACTGTATAGAAAAAAATTAATGTTGGCAATCCCTTCTGGACTTGTCCACTAAAAACCCCCCTAGAAACCTTATTATTGTTGGAGAATTCAATACAACCATAGGGACAAAAGAAAAACAAGGTGGTTCTGTCGTGAGAGATCAATTCTAGGAAAGGTTGGACAACCTTGTCTCAGATATGGATCTCTTTGATGTCCCTTCAAACAAGGGAATGTTCACTTGGAATAATAGAAGAGTTGGCCCAGGGAACATAGCGGCAAGGTTGGATCGCTTCCTGATCAGTAGCTCTCTTTTGGCACTTCTAGATAAATCCTACTCCTTGAACCTCCCCTGGGAAGGATTACGTCACCGTCCTATCAGACCGATCTTTGAAGCCCAAAAACATTGGGGCCCCATCCTGTTCAAATTTAACCCCCTTTGGTTGGATCGCCCAGAGCTCATCCAGTCCATTTCTCAAACATGGAATCAGTGGATCTCCGGTTCACCCAATTACATATGGGAGAAAAAGCTAAAATTGGTAAAAGAATTCCTAAAGATATGAGAAAAAAACTCATTGCAAAGAAACACCAAGGACAAAAAGCTACAACTCAGAAACCTGCAGGAGGAAATGAAAACAACTGAGATCCATAAAAATCACATCATAAGAGAACAAAAAATACACAAGGAATATATGCAAGCGCTAACAGAAGTGGAAATCACATGGCACTTAAAGAACACCACCTTCTTCCACAGACAGGCAAAAGTCAAAATTTGGGAAAACCAAATCTCAGAAATCAAAACCTCAGAAGGGGAAATCCTTAAGGACTTCAACCAAATCAAAAAACAAGCTTCAATGCACTTCCAAAAATTGTATACCACGTTTGGTAGGGTTGACGACCAAACAATATATGTTTTTATCAGACACATCCCTAGTAAAATTATAGAAGAATATAATATGCATATGGACATACCAATTGAAGAAGCGGAAATTCTAAAAGCTCTGAATCAATTCCATGAAGACAAAGCCCCGGGTCCAGACAACTTCACTCTCCATTTCTACAAAAAATGTCGGCACATAATTAAAAAAGACTTCATAAGGAAGATAATATTTTTGCACAAGGAAAAAAAGTTGGGAGGGACCACCAACTCCTCCTTCTTAGCTCTCATTCCAAAAGAATTTGGAGCCTCTTCTCTGGATCGTTTCAGACCCATCTCTCTCTGCAATATTTCCTACAAAATATTCTCCAAAATAATCACCAACAGGTTAAATACACTACTTCAATCCCTAATCCTACCAAGTCAAGGAGGATTTGTGGAATGTCGTCTTATTTGGGACAATTTCATTTTGGTAAAAGAGGAAATCCACGCCAACATCTCTCGAGGAGAATCAGGTATGGCAATAAAACTCGATATGGAAAATTC
Organism: Picea mariana; assembly: GCA_032191745.1. Lineage (NCBI taxonomy): Eukaryota > Viridiplantae > Streptophyta > Pinopsida > Pinales > Pinaceae > Picea > Picea mariana. Next base: position 12,213 of record JASDQU010247161.1, read on the forward strand.
TTTTGACAGGTAGAGCGTATTTTCCTCTTTAAAGTCATGGAAAAATTCGGTTTCAGTCAAAACTTCATTTCCTGGATGAATTCCTGTATTGCCTCCCCTTGGATAGAACCCCTCCTAAATGGACGACCTGGCCCCTTCTTCAAAGCGGCTAGAGGTTTAATATAGGGATTCCCTCTCTCCCCCCTTCTCTCTGTGATCATGGTTGAATCCCTGAATCACAATATTGAATGGGAAAGCATAAACGACACTATCCTAGGTATCAAAATTTCCCAAGGGGTCAAAATAATGAACTACTCCCAATTCACAGATGACACAATTATCTTGAGCGGGGCTTCACAAATTCTGGTCAAAAGAATTTTGCATGTTTTGGACACCTTCCTTCTAGTTTCGGGAGGGCTCCTGAACAAAGAAAAATGTCAAATTTACGTTTGGAATGTAGCTGCAGGAATCAGAGTGGGAATTTCTCAAATAATGGGATTCTCCATCACCCAAGACTATAAATCCTTCAAATGTTTAGGTCTCCCTCTATGCATTAAATCGCTCCCTAGCGATTTCTGGCATTTGTCTCTTCAAAAGGTTGAAGAGAAGATGGAAACTTGGGGGTCAATATGGCTCAATCCTGCAAGAAGGGTGGTCCTAATAAAATCATTCCTCTCGGCCCTCCCCATTTTTCAATTTTCTACCCTTCTAGCTCCAAAGGGAATTCTAAAAGACTTGGTGGAGCTCAGAGCTCAACCACAAGAATTTGTGGTTGANTGGAGCTCAGAGCTCAACCACAAATTCTTGTGGCAAGCAGGAAACTATAATCACAAAAAAATCCATGTGGTAAACTGGGATACGATCACCTTGCCCAAAAAAAGTGGGGGACTAGGAATTAGAGACCCCAAAGTCATCGATATAGCAATGTGCGCTAAAATTATCTGTAGGATAGTCACGAGAGAAAAGGATTGGTGGAAAATGGCTCTCAGCAAAAAGTATAGGATGGGTCAAAGAAAAAGAAGCATGGATAAATCTCAAACCATCCAATCAGTATCCTAAATATGGAAATTAATAAGGGTCTCTACTCCTTTTTTTAAAAAACATATTTCCTGGATCCCAAGAAATGGAAAAATGATCAGAATATGGAAAGATCCTATCCTAGGGGTGGACCTCATTTCTTGTGAAGTAGAAATTTGTGATCTAAAAAGATGGATGCTTAATGAACACAAATGCACCCTCTGTGATATTTCAGTCTGGAACGAGAATGACAACTGGAAGGATTGGGACCTAGGGAGAGTACCTAAGTACTTGACCAACCAGTCGTACCATCTAATCTCTCTCCTGAAATGGGAAACCCCCATCCTTAAAACCACTCCAAACAGCCGGGGATGGGGGATAAATGGATACTCGGTAAAAGAAGGATATAACATGATCCTCTCCACTACGAGAGAATATCAGAACTCAACAAAAAGGAAAAATGTCTGGAGCCATGACTCCCTCCCAAAAGTTAGCTTCTTCATTCGGTCCCTAGCCCATGGGAAAATTCTCACAGGAGAGAATCTTAAGAAAAGAGGCTTCCACGACCCTTTCAACTGCCCTCTTTGTCAAAGCAATCGAGATACTATCCACCATCTCTTTTGAAACTTTCCCTTCTCGCAAACTGTTTGGAAAGTAGCCTATGGTGATCTATCCAGAAAAATAAGATGGCCCTCAACTCTGAATCCTATCTTAGGGAATTGGCACAAGTACTGTTAGGGTTCCTTCAAGGAAAAACCAGTCATGAATAATATCTAGAGGGTGGTCCCCAAGTTTGTCTGTTGGCAAATATGGTTGGCTAGAAACAAAAAAACATTTCAGGGGACCATCTCTCTCCCCCAAACTGCAGCCACTAAGGCCAAGATGCTTCTCTCAGAATTTATAACTTGAAACCTCTAAATGTAGAATATCCAACCAATTGGAATGACCAAGAAAAAGAATGGATGGAAAGTTTTAATATTAAGCATTTTAAGAACTCATACGCAGCACATAGATTGTGCTGACAACTTCACAATATCCACAACATAGAACCATGGATCCAAAAATAGAAAATTCATACTCTATGTTTTGATGGAGCCTCAAAAGGAAAACCAGGGGAGGCATGAGTGGGGGAGGGGGGGATTCTCTTCAAACCTGGAGGAAAAAGAACCCTAAATTACCACTCAAATATTGGGATAGATACTAACAATAAATCTGAGGCCTACGCTCTTATAAAAGGCATACAACTCGCCCAGAATCGGAAAATCCGAGAGCTGAACGTTCTTGGAGACTCCAAAAATATAATAAGAATGATGGTCCACAGATCCAACCCTCGAGATTTAAGCCTAAAGCAATTAACATATAGAATAAGGGTGGATTCTCGGGACATTAAGATAACCTTCTTCCACATAATGAGAGAAAACAACAAAGAAGCAGAAAAGATGGTGAATGCAACCATTGGGAAAACACATAGTTCCTTAAGCATAAATGGAGTGGTAACTTTAGCCCCCCTATTTTAATGACCAAGTATCATTATGAAATGGCAGGGGTTGAAGTAAGGAGGCACTTCATTGAGTCCTTAAGCATAAATGAAGGGCACATGAACAAGAGAGGGGCTCGTGCTCCTCAAGTAGCCAATCCAACAAGAACAAGGGGGGGAGAGAACCCTGGGGACGTGAGAACCCATCCACCCAAGCGGGGGAGATGTGTCATCAACAAAACAAAGGTGGAGCACATTCGCGGCCACTGTTGAGTCTCAGTATTGACACTTCTATTACCCTATATTATCTATGTCTGAGTCACTTTTACCTATGATATGTGTATCTAATTGACAATTTCCTCCATAAATACAATTAATGACCTTGCTCATGTGCATAGAGAGGTATCTTATGGTTAAGGCAAGATTTGTTTAGTTTTGTTGAGTTAATTCGATTAAAATGTTTGATTTTGTATAATCCTAATTGTTTGACTCATAAGCAGTCTATTCCAGTACCCAAAGTAGTTTTGATCTAGTACTGTCTGCAGTGCTATTATGGTACCAGCGTGATCTATTCCGGTACCAATACACTGCCCCTATTTTGGTACCAGCTGGTGTGTATTTTGGTACCATCTTGTGTGTATTCTGATACCAATTGCTATTTCCAGAAATCATTTATTGGGTGAGTTTGCTATTGGATATTCCAAGAAATTAGTTGTATCAAAGTCTCCAAATTGGTTTTGAGAGACTTCATCACTCATGCAGTTCGTGTCATGAGGATGAAGTCAGTTCCTAAATATTCGATATGAATTTCCAATTGTAATATTTTAAAAACAGTTTGATGCTTATCCTTAGATCTTGGTATTAACGACTCACCTTCTTTATAAGGGATTTTGTATAAGAGATATGATACACAAGAGATACGTATGGATGTAATGAAAAGAATTATTCATATTGCCATAATATACAAGATGATGAACTGCTGATTCGATTTTACAAGTTGAAGGAATACAAATGAGATGTTGTGCAATTTCTGGGTATGATTATAATGTTTTAGTCTTTTATCTTTTTAGATCTTCCATGTTGGAATCGGGAAGGGCCCATCGTTCTGATATGGTAAGCTTAATGTAAAATATATCTTATCTTTCTATTCATTTACATGTCTGTTTTATTCCGGTGCTCAATTGTGTGTATCCTGTACCTGTTATTTTGATTTCTTGTTTGAGTTAAACTATGAATTCATAAAGTATATCTATTATGTTTGATCCGTATAATGGTTAGATCTTTTGATTAAATTGTGAATGGGATTGTATTAGTGTAAGTTTGATAAGTATGGTGCACCAGATCTTTCGTAATTTTACTTAGTTTCACAAATAATAATTTGTGTTGAGATAGTTGTAGAGATTTATAAAATTTTGCATTCCTGAAACTTTGTTCTTTATAGCAACTTTCATAATTTATTTTGAAATTTCAAGTGTGCTAATACAAGAATAGTTAAGATCCCATCATTCACCCTACTTGGACTATTAAATGGAGAATCTTAATACACCTAGTGTTTCCTGTGCAGGGACAAATAGTTTCTTCCGGAATTGATTAAATTATGAGTGATTTCCTTTTGAATATTGTGTGTAGAAAATTGATTACAATTTACTGTTGAAATTAGTTGCTACAAGAGGCAAGATTTAAGTTCATCTCTTTATTTCATGAACCTCTAATGAACATATTTGTTCCCTAAGTGATCCGGATTTTATGAGCAGAACGAAATGAATACAGATTATTAATAGGTGCTTAACACGAAAATAACAGAGATACAGTAAAACTGGTTTTCTATTAAATAACGAAATAAGCTGAAACTATAAAAATGCAGCGGAAACAAGCTTGCTGGAATGGTGGCGGCTTATCTCTG
>JASDQU010247163.1:1866-13517 GCA_032191745.1 Picea mariana
CTACAAGACGCGAAGCACCGAAAGCGCTCAGGAGTTGGGCCCACGGTCTTGGCGCCCGGTCACAGAGGAACATGCCTGGAGCCCAATGGAGCCCAATGTTAGCACCTAAACATGAAAGAGGGGTATTTTTCCTAAAATACACCCCCCATTGGCGAAAAGAGGGAAAACAATGGATTAAAAACCCTCTTATCCTAAGTTGGGGCGCAATTGCATATTTGGGTAAGCGGCGAGCAAATATGGGCAGCCAAAATCTGTGTGCCCATATCTGCGATCAGGATTGGATTCCGGACCCCCTTCACCATTCTACCTTTAAGGCAGGGGGGGTCTGGAATTGGTCGGGCATCTCTCAACAACCTAGATCAGAGCGCCCAGATCTGCGGTCAAGGTTGGATTCCAGACCACCCTTGCAATTCTACCTTTAACAAAGGGGGGGGGGTCCAGAATTGGCGGCTCTCGACAGGCCCCACATTGTCACTTCTCCAATATACTCCACCTTCCACCATACACCTTCCACTCAGCGCCATCCTGGCCCACCCCTTTTCCCCTTTTTCTCTTGTTCCCACATGTCACCTTCTGCCAGGTGTTCTTCCCCTCATCCTCCAACTCATCTTTCCTCCTTCCCTCAGGCCCGTTGCCTTACGGTTTCCCTATCATTTTTCCATGGCTCTTCGCCTCGTCATCGGGTTTCACAACCCTCTTCCCTCCATCCACCTATTCCCTTTCCATCTCATCACCCACTCACCTCCTGCCATGTGTCTCTCTTTCTCTCCCATTCACCTTCATCTGTATGGTCGTCTCCACTACTTATCCACTTGAGCCCCGTGTTCCATGTCACTTCCACCCATTCAATATTTCCAATTATGCGCTCCAGCCTTTGCACTGGCCTCCACATCTTATCCATCAGGTCGTTCAGTCGATCCAGGTGGTAGCGCGCAAAGACTTCCATGCCTCAAAAGTGTAGAGTTTGTCGGGTTGTTCTCAATCCCAAGGAAGCAGTTATTGAGGTAGTTGGTGGTGGTTAGACATCGTCTCTGCCATAAATGGAAATTTTGGCAACGAATTAAAGGCACGTCGGTTCATTCGCAGGACTGTCAGGAGTTCGATTGCGTCTATCATAAGTGCACAATCATCCAGAGATTGCATGTGTAGATTGTCAGTGGACATGCAGATGCAATGTTTTTAATACAGTGTCTCGGTTTCGCTGTTGTTGTTTTTCTTTGAGTATATGTAGGCAACTTTGCCATTTTTGTAAGGGATCGATGGTTGAGCTGCGCTCCCGACTGTAAAGTTTCTGAGGAAGCTCTGGTTATGTATTTTGATTTGAGACTGTTAAATTTATGGAAGTCAGCTTCTCTTTCCTTTTTATTTTGTTTGTTAGCTATTTAAAACACTTGACATTGGAGGATCCAGCCGAGGGTCGCACATTGTATGATGACGTATGGTTGGTCACTGCAATCTCTACACCAGTCTTAAGCAGTCTCTCACATTGTCTTTTTCATCTTACACTGAATGATTCAAAATTGGAGGATCCAACCGAATGGTTGTGGCTGCATAGTATGATAGGTTTGATCAGTGTGCAGTTGTAACTGTGTCGTTTAGGCACATTTTCTTTCCCAAGTTGCTGGAAGGCCTGATGCCCAGAGCAGTCTCCCCTCTTTTCTCCCTAGTCTTCCCTCTACTCTCGGTTTAACTCAAATTCCTAACTGAAGTTAGTTATGGCCCTCACTTCCCTATGCATTTATGGCCTAGTTTTCTGAGTTAAATGATATTCTTCTGAGTTCACTCACATCCGATCACCCCATTTAAAACAAAATCGTGACATAAACTAATGGGTGTCAGGCTTTTCTCCTGCTGCAATCCAGGAGTGACTTCCAACGCCAACACATGTCATCACTCCATTTCCTTGCATGTTGCGAGTGTCATGATGAGAGTGTCTTCCTGGAGCTTGACTATCTTCGCAGTGAACAGGTGTCACTCGTGTGTGAACCTGTTGTAAGCCGCTTCAAACTTGCTTCTCAGATAAACTGCGGTCTGAGTGGTGCCCTTATAGTATTCAGCCAGATGACGCAAATGTTATATCTCCTTCAGGGCAGCGACTAACTCCTTTTAATCCTATCTGGCCCTGTCTAGGGTGGCATCTGAGAGTGCCTTCCCCACGCCGATGAGCTCAAATGTTCTATCATTTTCAGTGTTTATAAAATTCTCCTCTGTAGTGATGAGGATGGAGCGATCCAACGTGATCCTCCTTTTCTTCATGGTTTGTTGGACTATGGATTTCCTCTTTTGGTCATAAGAGATTGCATAAATACTGGCTACCTTGTCTACAGGCTCAGGAATTTGTTGATCACCCCATGTGAGTGTGTTTCCCAGATTTCCAGTGGTATATATATGTTCCAGGTCAAGTTCTTCAACCTCCTTGTCGTGCTCCGAAGGCCCTGCCTGTCACTTGTCGGGATTTGAGTAACAAGTGGGATAGATACGTCAGGAAAAGACTCAATATTTACTTGATCATTGGTGGTCGAATCGTTGACTTAATTTTGTGGGGATCCTCCTTTTGGCTCGTCCGGTTCTGACTTACCCTTCAGATCGTTGGCTCAGGTCTTCGACGCTTCAGGGTTCATTATGTCGGGAACATTTTCGGCTTCTTTTTCATTTCGTGGGATTTCCTGGGTTTGGACCTCGAGATAAGGAGGAGTCTTCTTAGGTCCTTTTTCTTCTTGGATACACATAGGGGTCCCGCGAGATTCCTCGGGGCTTTGTTAATCACTATATATATTTATAATATCGGTCAGAGGGTTAGGAACGCTTGTTTCTACTGATACCCAACCTATCTCTGGTTAAGTCGTCACGCCTGTCGTCGACCTCGCTAGTGGCATTATGGATCCTGGGTCATCTTCCCGTTGATGTTACCTAGGCTTACGAAATCATGGCCGCTTAACCCTATCAGGCTCTCTTCTAGGCTATCGGTTAGAAACCTTGTCAACCTGATGGGGTCCTGGATATCCCGCATCGGACCCATCATCTGCAAGGTGTGTTGATACATAAGTGACCCTCTCTCTCTCATGTCCTGAACCTCGGGGAAATTCTTGTTCTGTACCGGGGTTTCCTGGGAAAACTCTGTTGTTTCGATGGCTTCCTCGGGTGATCCCACCGCTCCGACTGATATCATTTTTTCTCTTATCCTGATGGTCTCCTAAACTTTTTGTTCCAGGACTGTTTCTTTCTCATCCCAACTCATAGCCTTGAATCTAGTTGCCTTGGGTTCAACCATCCTTGCCACCACCTCCTCCCAGTCTTGAGCATTTTCGATGAATATTTCATCCTCAAACCTATCATGGGAATATGGAAACCATGGCGATACTTGTGATGTGTGCTTTAGGACTAAACCTTTTGGGTCGTGCTTGCGAAAATGACCAGTCTAGAATCAGAATTCCAACTAGCTTAACCCTTCTTGCTTGGCTTGTGCGGTGTCCTTTACCATGTAGAAACCAATATAGAAACCATAGGGTATGAAGCCCCGCTTCTTATCGTTTACCAAAGTAGCATTGTAACCTTGCAGGATTCTCTGATAACAAATTTCCCCTACTATTAGTCGATCAGGGACATATACAGGTAGCAGATGAGGTGCTTTGGTGGCATTGAAAACCCTAATGTAGGTATCATGCTCATCCAGATACCAGTGGCCAACCTTCGATATAATCATTTTGGCTACATCCAAAAGCCTTGGGCATTCTTTATTGAACAACAACAAATGAATGTGTGCGATAAATTGGTCATAGATGAGACAGTAGGATTTTTTGTACTTGTTCTCCCACAAGATGCTGAAATAAACATGGACCGGGAGATCTGAGGTATGCCAGCTTAAGTTCATTCCAGCGAAAGCATTTCTTGTGCAAATGACATCCAGAAGATAAGATTCCATGTAAAAGGATAGGGTTTCTCCTTCTTTCGACTTCTGAGCTTGCCGGATGCAAGTTATCAGATGTTTGGAGATGATTACACCCTAGTTAAAACCTATCCCATAAATGGCCATGGTATATGCTAGAGGAATCCAAGCTTCTGAAATCCCAGAGCAGTCTTTTTCCCCATGCAATCTGCAGAGGAGGGCCATTAGATAGATGTAAGGCTCTCTAAGGTTGGTCGTTGGGTACCAGCCGGAGGTCTGATTGGTGAATTTTTTATCCTCTCTCCACCAGGAAGCCATCACCTTACTAGTGTCGTGATTCTCATAGAAGCTCAAAACAAAATCAGTATTCAAATGCTCTTTCGGCTCTCTGAGCTTGTAGTAATTCTGCACTTCTACTGGAAGGAAAACCCTGACACACCCGTCGTTGTCGTCATTAATAAAAAAAAATTGTGTGTCAATGTGATCAATAAGCCATTTCAGGAGTTCAATGTAGGGAAATACCGAAGTCTTGCTCGCCACCATGTGTAGGTACGCCTTTCAGACATTCAGGAGGACTTCATCGTCGAGTCTTCTCGTATCAGGATCGTTTTGTAGGGTATATTCTAGGAGTTATTCCCACTTAATCTTCTTGAAAATTTCTTGCCAACGTGGGAATATTGTATTTATCCCAATGTTTGCCTCTGTGTCTTCAAAGGCCGGTGGTTGAATGAAATATTTCTTGGTGGAGGTTTTGATGATGGGCATTGGTTTTGGAGGGAATTCTAATTGTCTCGCCGCCACTGGGGAGGAACCTTCTCTCACCTATGGTTCTTATAGCTTTGGTGATCTTGGATATTTCTTGGTGGTGGGATTCTTTGGAAGCATCGTTCCTACAACCGAAAAAAATCTTCAGGTAGGTGTATAGAGTGACATTGGATAAGATGTATGAAATGAAGCATAAAACATCCATATACCGGTACATACTTGTAACGCTTCCTAAAATATTGTTTTTATACTCACTAGACCTTGGAAGTTATCCTCAGATTGCTCGTCTCGCTTTTATGGATGATTCAGATTCCTTTGCGCACAGAATAACCATGTTTTCAATGAATTAGAGAATATAACGAGAGACATCCTACCAGTCATATCAACTCGTTAATACGAGTAATGGGTGAAATTCAAAACAATCTACCATTGAATCTCTGCAAATAAATTCTACGTGGGTTGATGGCGGAGGCACAAGGGGGAAAATGCATTATATCAACAAGTTCAAACGGTCCTTTTGATTTGCGCATGAATTAGAAACTAGTGCGAGTTTTTGGAATTAATTAACATTTAAATGTGTTGTATCTAGCGTATATCAGAGCTAAAATGTTCCATTGTGTCATCTTCTTAATGGGCGGATAGGGAATCGGCAATATTCTTATGCATGTTTTCGTCAGTATCCTACTAAGAAAACTTTCGACGTCGATTGATTTCATCGTACGGTATCAACGCGGCGCCACTGACTCGAGATATAGGGCACTAATGACTGGGAACTTAACTTATGGGTAACAGTCGGACTCAAGACTTTGTTTAAGTCAAACACACTAAACTTAGCTTGAAACTGAGACTGTTGATGCTGGTAGAGTATTAGGGATCTACCTTTGGGAATAAAACTAGTGCATAGTTTCTTCATGGATTATCATCATTCAAATCTCCCGATACCGAAAACGTTTCAGAAGTCGGCAATCAACGATTATTATTTCATTTTCGTTCAATGATTATTCTTTCAACCTTTTGTCGATGTTGAGAGAACTGGTCATCGAGGATATCCTTGGTGAAGTTATTTCTCTAAAGAAAATGTTTGTTCGTCGACGTCAACGAAGATCGAGGCTCGATAACTTTGGTTCTCTCTAGCGTTTTCTTTCATGCTTAATCCTTTCTGATGCCGAATTCTTTAAGTGCGTTCGAGAAAACTTTGACTGTCATTGCTCTAATTTAGATATTAGTATTTTAAGTTAATGATTCTCATATGTCCAAGAAAAATTTTAAATACTTAATGAGAATAAAAAATGATAAGCAAAGGACACATTTTTCATATCAGACAATGCCAAAAGATCATGTGGTACCCAAAAAGTGAAATTTTACGTATACTTTTTAGGGTGTGTTGAGTGCTCAACAGAAACATAATAATGGGTTTGACCTCCTACATAAGTACTTGGAGAATATTGCATCTGTTCCAACAGACATAACAATAATTCAAGTTGAATCTTTGATGAATCCCTATCGATAAATTGCATGGCTATTCACCAGAGTAATAGGTCAGGAGGACACTACTTCTATATCTCAAATGATTTTATATATTATGTATTTTACAGTCCAAGAAAAGGCTATTTTTTTATTGGGGAAAGATCATTTATATATAAATTGCTTCCCAATTGTTGCATTAAAAAAAGGATAGTAAGTTCTTTATGGCCTCTTATTTGATATTTGCTAGTGTGCACTATTTCCAATTCCCAAATTTGACTATCAGTAAAAGGGTAAATTGTGAAGAAGACCCCGTTACCTTTTGGTATCAGGAATTGTGGAGGCATAAAACCCCTATATTTTTCTACTAAGTTTATAATGACTTTGTTTCAGTATTCAAAAATCTTATGTTGGGAGAAAACACTCCTAGGATATCTGTTGAAGCTACCAAAATTTTAGAGAAAAAGGGGACAATAGAAAAAATGGAGAATCATAGTATCATAAGGATAATTTGCTCTAAAGAAAATCCTTCTTTTCTTCCATATTATGTACCCGATAAATTATTTATTACAAAGGTAGCAAGGCAATATAATTTATGGTTGCACTTTTTCCATGAAAAAAGGAAAAAAATAGTTTATTCCTCTGTCATGGAAGATTAGAGAGTTTGCATTGAGAAATATAAATAAAATTGATGAATTTGCAAATCATTTTTACAATGTGAGTTTGAAGTATGTTGAAAATATCAAAGGTTTTGATCCAAACAAAATCTTTGTTGGACAGTAGGGTTCATTAACTCTTTCATTCAAACTTTCTTGACCGAAGAAGAAGAAGTCAATAGCCAAAGCACTCATGTACATAATGCTAGAAATTTACAAACATTACTTAGCAATAATGATATTTACAAGAAAAAAGGAAAAAATCCTAGTGAAAGAAGTGCTCAATGTCCAGTTGTCACTCCAAAAAATGTTATATATCGGAGCATTACTCTAGCGACCCATCCAATTAAAAATTCTATAAACAATAGTTCCAGTGGAGGAGGAGATAAGAATCCTCCCTCTGGAAAAATCGAAAGTTCACACAAATTTCCTGTGAGAAAGAAAATAAATACCCCATTTCAAGAGGAAGAAAATAATCTCATGGAAAATGATATTCAAAGCTTCTCCTTGGAAGATATGGAACTAGAAGCAGAAATTGAAAAAATATTTCCTGCAATAAAACAATAAGAGCATATTGCTCATCAAGATTTCGTACTAGAAGTTATTGGGAATGAAACCTTTAGTGAAGAAGAATCCTTCACTTTGCAGAGTGTTGTTTTTTACAGAGAATCTAAAAATTTTATTGTGGAAAGAATTGACCAAATAAATAAGAAAGGAAAAGACTGGTCAAAGGTCGACCTCAAGTATATGCGACCATCCTAAATTTCCAAAATTCATAAGGCAACCAGGGACTCACTTGATGACTCTATTGATGGTTTAGATGCTAAGAATGCCAGCTTAACGGAAAATATCAAAGAATTGGAAACTGCCTTGATGCATCTTCCCATCTTGGCCAATCCTTTGACAATGATAAAACCAACTACAACGGGTATCAAGTTAAATAGATCATCAATTTTTCTTACAACGGTTGGAAATTATGTTGAGAAAAATATTAAAAAGAGAATGTCATTGATAATAGAGGCCTATGAAGTATCTAAAAATATTGTTTCTTTTGGTTCAAGAGCACATGCATTTCATGAATATCTCCAAGTTGATTTTAAGCACAAAGAAGGATTTTACAGAGATGTTATTTTACCATTTGGGATAAAAGTTTCAAACATGATAGAAGTAAAGAGGAGAGAATAAGATTTTCCTTCTCCTAGTTGGATCAAACAGTTGAATGCATGTTGGAAAGAAAAGATTAAGAATTTGAGAAATATTGTCCAAGCATGCAATGAAGATATAGTGAAAAGAGAAGAATTATTTAGAAGGCTCACAAAAATAGATTTAGCAGGAAGCACTGGTGAGGTGCAAGATCCTAAATTAATATTGAATTCAATGTTTATGAGAAGGAAACAATTTGGTGAACACGTGGAGATACTAAAGGGATTATCGACTGAGACATTTAATGGCATAATTGGATATGGTGAAGAAGAGATAGATAATTGGCTTATCGATTATTATATGAAAAATCAAGATATTGAGGAATCGATCCACTATATTTATCATGAGCTAAGAGATTTAGAAGGTGAATTGTTTAATATCAAAATTAGACATGAGATAAATGTTGTGCCAATGAAGAATTACATTAAGGATTGGCTTAAGAGAGAAATTGATAAGTTAACTAAAGAGGGCCAAGAAACGACAGTTGAGACAGTTCATGTAACTGCCAATGAGGAGAATAAAAGGACAACATCAAGCAAGTGAGAAAATATAAATACCATCATAGTAAGTTTATGTTGATCACATTTTTCTTTCCTTATCATTTTTTCATCCAATTATTCCTCTTATTTGATTAGAAACGTCTAATTGAAATCTGATAATTTATTTTTGTATTCCTTCTAGGTATTTCTACTCTACCTCCACCCACCTTCTTCTCTCCATAGTCTATTTCTTGTTTATATTTTCTTTTATGGTTCGCAGGAGAGCTAATCCCATTCCTCTGTAAAAACACATTTTAATTTCAAATCATTGCAATAGACCTTAATTTTTTTCAGAAATCCCAAGAGAACTAAGTCGGGATCAATTTTGACGGTGTTTTATAACTTTGAGGTTTGAGTATAAAATATTTAAAATTAGTCTATCATTTTCTTCCTTTGAGCTATACATGTGTTTACTCTATCAAAGTTATCTTATGCATACATATCATCTTCTTTTATTTTTATGTGTGATCAAAAATATTTATTTTCTCTATGATGGATGTGATGAAATTTTACTTATATTTTCAAATGTGTGATGTATGAGGTTCCTGGTCATCTCTCAGGAATTCTCTTTAAAATAAAACCTTTTTTATTTTTCTACAACTTTTATCTTTATTTGAGTATAATAGTGGACTTTCTCAAAGTCCTATATCAATTTGAAACTCTAGAGTATCAAAGAACATCATGAAACAGAGAGGAGTACCACCTCTATAAAAAAGTAGGAGGATTTACATCCTCGTGAGATTTTCGTTTTGGTCCTGAAGGATTCAAGCATCAACAAGGAGGAGGGGGGTTAATGGGCCACCGTTTGGAACCAGAAGAAGGATTGATGGGTACATTACCCTATCCATCATTATTATGATTCAAAGGTGATTATGGAACATTAATGATACTAGGGTGAAGATGTAATAAAACATTTGGGGGTGCTTGGGGTTGCGGCAAGGCATGTTGTCCACCAAGGTTTAAATGCCCAATTTGGATCAACTGTTGTAATTATTCAGAGTCAACATCAAATTGAATAGAGAACCTCAATTTTTTATGCCCCCCAGGCCACCAAAATGTGTTAGGCCCTCTACCTCTTCTTCCTTCGTTTCCTCCTATGCTACTACCCTTGCTAAAAAAACTCATCTATATCATCATAGTCCAGTTAGTACAAGTATGAAATAATAGTAAGATTATACATCCAATACAAATTGACATCATGATTGAATTTACTCTTAGAATCACACAATTATGCAACATAAATGAGATATGAAGGGGGGAAAATGAAATAGGGACATAAGTACATCATCCATCAACAACATACATATGTCATATCCATAGGCCACTGCTCTCAAAACATGCATATAGATCATCACATAGAAATTAATCGTTAAACCATGTCTACAATCAAACATTCCAAAAGTACTTCCAAGCCATACCACATCACTCATACATGTTATAACAAAACTATGCCTTCAAAAAATCATGTTGATCATATATCCATAATGTATTATTTTCATATTCATTTATCTTAATTATATAGATAGGATAAGAACATAATAGGAATTTTCATAAATGATATTTGAGGGATATTGCTTATGTCAAGTGAAATTAATGAAGGGAATAATGAGTCTATATAACAATCCAAATATCATCAACCAAAGACTTTCTTTATTGCCTTAGATTTCACCAACTGAAAACCAACCATTTGAAAATTTCCAATAAATAAATAGTACAGCCAATCCATACCATTTTATTCAAAATATTCTCATCCATAAAATTAAATAAAATATTTTCTTAATTATGTGGAAAAGGGAGAAAAATATGGAGAATGGATTTTATTTGACTTGGAATTAAAGGGAATATTTTATGTAAAATGAAGCACATGAAGGAGAAGTGTGATGTCCACATAACAACCTTTAAAAATTCAATAATTATATAATTATTATAAAATCATTTCTTATTGGCCTCAATGATTTCCAATCGATAATGTTGTTACAGAATAACTTAAATTCAAAAGTATAAACCATGAGATATAGGTTTATGATTATTTTCAAACCGAAAATAAGAAGCATACACCAACCTTATCATCACAACTTTGTATCAACCATTGTATCATGTGAGCCAATAATCAAATGGAACAAATTATACCAATATTATATGCATGTGTAGATTGACCAAAACTGAAATCAAACCCAATTTTTTTTTTTAATCAAAATCATAATGGTCGAGGAATGGGTTGGAAACATAACTTGAAAGTCACCATATATCCGTATGTGAAAGACCCATGTTCGAATTTGTGGTCAGGTTTTAAGTGTGCAACCCGCGCCATTTAATTTGTCAAAATTAAACTTAGTCTGATCAACAAATTCAGCTTGACAATGGAATCCAATATTTCAATCCCTATTGAAAAGAGAAGTTGGTTAATATGCATGGAAAACATTCATTTTCATTTAGACTTTTGAATGCATAATATTGTACATGATTCCAATGACCCATGTTCGAATTTTGAAACTTGTTTCCAGATTAGGGTTCATACCCATTACCTTTTTTTTTTAATCAATAATAATAATAATAATAATAATCTATTTTTAAGGTCACGACCAAGTCAGCATACTAAATTGGTGTATGAGACCCCCTTGTTTGTGAGACAAGGGNCCCCCCTCTGGATTTGAACCTGTGACCTCTTAAGAGGAAACACATATTCTTAACCATTAGACCCACTCAATTCAAGATGAAGCACAATATATTTATACAAAAGCAATATTTTATAATCCCATATTAATCATCGTATCAGGCTCTCAAATTCGCTACTTCCCACATTGAAATAACCCAAAACATAAATCTTGTATCCGAACTGTAACGACATGGGCGGAACCAAGAGTATGCAAGCAATTCAAACTATATACCACATGTAATACGTTTTGACCCGTACAACACTATATCATATGTGAAATATACAAACCATGAAAACTGTATATTATATGCGAGGTTCAAATGTTAACTATGACCCATATAGAAACTACATATATCATATATCAAGCGCTTTGTATTTGTGGTTGCTTTAGTATGAAATTCCAATCATAACCCAAACGTTTTAACACTATATAAAACCAATGCAACTCATATATGAGTTGAGAACTATATCAAACCCATAGA
>JASDQU010247164.1:0-16588 GCA_032191745.1 Picea mariana
GTCATTACTTCCCTTGAACAATAACTATTGATTATTTCTCATATATTGTGCATGGTGTATTGTGGTGTATTGATGTAACTCTTATACTATTGTTCATTGCTCATTGGATATAGTTGAATGGTTTAAGTATAAGTTGAAAAAGGTTTTAAATTGTACTTGATACTGATTCACCCCCCTCTCAGTATCAACACTTAGGAATACCAATGAAAACAACTTTCTGCCTAAATCCATCATGTCTCTCAGTTGGTGTAACTTTTGTGAGGAAAAGCATGAAGAAAGTACTTGTGATTTAAAGAAGATTCCCAGGGATAAAATATTTGGAAAAAGGCCCGAAACCACCATTGTTGTTCTAGATTGGGAAGAACTGGAAGATGTCATGATTATAAACACTAGGAATAAATCCCACGCTTCAAAAGGAAAATATGATCCCTCTCGTACTTCTTCTATCCCAATCTCATCTTCGCAAGTTGTTATTGAACAAGCTACTAAAACTCCTGACACTCAAGGAATTCCCTCCCCTCTTCCCTCTTCCAAATATAACATTCTCAACCAATTGGATAATAGCAAGGCCGATGCTACTCTTCTGGACATGGTTGTCATCCCTAAACAACAAAACCATCTAAAAAATATCATGGAAGGAAAATCTTCCACCATAGTCAATCTCTTTGAAGAGGCAAAAGAAGAGGATTCTATTGTAAATAAAGTAGGTATAAATAATTTTAGACACCCTATAAAAAACCCTCCATTTTTAATTTCTGTAAAAATTATGGATAAAATATCCCATTGTTTCCTAATTGACAACGGTTCGGGCCCAGGCGTAATGTCAAAAATTATTATGAAAGAGCTAGGCTTATCTTGTACTAATGAACATTCTAGAAGCATGCTCTCATATAATAGTCTACAACAATCAACTATAGGTGAAATCAAAGACATGACTTTGGTTATGTATTCACATCCTGAAATAAAGACAACCCTTAACATCCAGGTAATTGACATGCCAGTAAGTAACTATTCTATCATCTTAGGAAGAGACTGGCAAGCCTTGACAGGTGGATATCTTTCACTTGATGGGACAAACTTATCCATTCCTCAGAATGGAAAGAATATCATAGTCATAAGGGAAGGAATAATATCACTGTACATAGAAAGCATTCCACATCCTAACATAAACTATGTTGAGGAGGAATTATGAGTGTACTCCATCTTCACGAATGAGGATGACACTACCCTGGAACAAAATGATCTGGACAATGGTATGTGGCACATGCACTTTGATGGCTCATACTCCAACGAAGGTAATGGAACTGGAATTATATTATACTCACATGTAGGTAAAATTAACAACTTTTCCTATAGGTTAGAATTTGTTTGCATGAACAATGTCACCGAATTTGAAGCATTATTGTTAGGCATTGAAAATGCCTATAATTTAGGTTGTGAACACCTTACAGTTTTGGGGGACTCTGAACTTCTTGTGAACCTTGTACATAAAATATATTCTCCTAGCAACAAGTTGATGAAATGCTACATCCAATTTGTTTGGATTGTTATCTCGAACTTATTATCATTTAACATCACTCATGTTAAAGGGAACTTAATTCAATGGCTGGCAGGTTAGCTGTATTTGCAGCCTCTCCTACTCGGCAACTTCTACCACAAATACTTTATTGTAATTTTCAATCTTTATATCATCCTCATATTCCTGACAATGTAGATTCATGGAAGGTCTTCCATAGCGATGAAGGAATCTGTGCTTTCATACAAAATGAACCATATAAGCCCAAGAAGATTATATCCATGGAAAACAACAAAATTCTGAAAGGCTTGACTCTTCTAGAAAGTCCATTTTCATCGAGTGATGTAGGCAACAAACAAATGCATAAAGAAGATGAATCAAAAAGGAAAGTGGGTGAAACCATTTCCTTGAACATTGGAACACCCGATTCCCCAAAGAATGTTAAGATAGGTGCCCAATGTACTGATGAAGAAAAGTTGAAATTCACTGAGGTACTTCATGAATTTCAAGATGTTTTT
Source organism: Picea mariana (assembly GCA_032191745.1). Classification (NCBI taxonomy): domain Eukaryota; kingdom Viridiplantae; phylum Streptophyta; class Pinopsida; order Pinales; family Pinaceae; genus Picea; species Picea mariana. The sequence goes on from JASDQU010247164.1 coordinate 2,035, forward strand.
GCTTGGTTGTATGAGGATCTTCGTGGTTTTTATCCTTCTCTTATATAACGTTCCATTCCTATCAAGGAAGGTATAAAACCAGTTAGGCAAAAACAAAGACCCATTAACCCCACACTTGAAGCTACTATTAGGAAGGAGTTGGAAAAACTCTTGAAAGCTGGGATAAGTTTTCATGTTAAGTATCCTGAGTGGGTTTCCAATTTTGTTTCCGTTCGGAAGACAACTGGTCAGATTCGATTGTGCGTTGTTTTTTGTGCATTGAATAGAGCGAGCGTAAAAAACCATTTTCCTCTCCCTAATATGGAAATGATTTTGCAGCAAGTTGCAAGGTCACAAATGATGTCCTTACTTGATGATTTTTCTGGTTATAATCAGATCAAGGTAAAAAGGACTGACAAATACAAAACCACTTTCACTACACGTTGGGGCACATTTGCTTATGAATGCATGCCTTTTGGTTTATCTAATGCAGGTGCCACCTTCCAAAGAGCTATGTAGATAGCTTTTGACGATCTTATCGGTAGGATTATTTAGATTTATCTTGATGACTTGACTATATATTCAAAGAACTGATTGGATCATTTTGGTCATCTTAGAAAAGTTCTCGTGCGATGCAGAAAGTTCGACATTCTTGAAATCCTTCTAAGTTTATATTTGACGTTACCAAGGGAAAGCTCCTTGGACATATTGTTTCTAATTCAAGAATAAGCATAGATCTCAAAAGGATCGTTGTTATTATGAACCTTCCTGCCCCCACTTTCAAAAATGAGGTTCAAGCTTTTATGGGCATTATCGACTTTGTCTTTAGATTTTTTCCTGGTTTTTCTTTAATGGTCAAACCAATTCACAATCTTCTCAAGCAAGATCACCCATTTTCTTGGACTGAAGACGTCGAAAATGCTTTCGTAAGGATTAAAAAGGCAATCAGTTTCGCATCGGTTTTGGCAAAGCCAGACTTTGAGAAAGATTTGATTATATATACTAATGCCATGGAGGAAGCAGTTTCTGCTATTCTCGTACAATGTGATGACTAGAATAACAAAAAACTAGTAGCTTACATGAGTCAAATCTTATCATATGATGAATTCAAGTATTCTTATATAGAAAAACATGTTTTTTCTCTTGTTAAAGTTGTGGAGAAATTTCGTCACTTTATCCTAGGAAAGCACACATTGGTAAAAGTCCATTTTCCTGCTGTCAAGTTTTTTCTCTCACAGACTTATCTTTCAAGAAAGCTTGCACATTGGTTTGCCAAGATCCAGGAGCATGATTTAACCATCATGAATTCGAAAAAAATTAAGGGACGAGACTTATCCCTTCACTTGGCTCAACATGTTGATGCAAGTGGAGAAATTGATGAACAAGATAATCATCTTTCAGCGCTATTTTACATTGATAGTCAAACCCTTCCTATAGCTAAACATCCCTAGTATAAAAATCTAGTGTATTACTTGCAAAATCAAAAATGTCCAGATAGTTTAGATACTCATCAAAGGAGAAGGCTCTAGCTTGAATCTTCTAGCTATGTTGTCAAGTTTTTTTCTCTCACAGACTTGTTTTTCAGGGAAGCTTATACATTGGTTTGCCAAGATCCAGGAGCATGATTTAACCATCATGACTTCGAAAACAATTAAGGGACGAGACTTAGCCCTTCACTTGGTTCAACATGTTGATGCAAGTGGAGAAATTGTTGAACAAGATAATCCTCTTTCAGCACTATTTTACATTAATAGTCAAACCCTTCCTATAGTTGAACATCCCTGGTATAAAATTCTAGTATATTACTTGCAAAATCAGAAATGTCCAGATAGTTTAGATACTCATCAAAGGAGAAGGCTCTGTCTTGAATCTTCCAGATATGTTATTTTAGGAGACTTATTTTTCAGGAGATCTGTCGACGGTATATTACTTCGGTGTGTGAATAATAAGGAAGCACAAAAACTATTACAAGAAACCCATGGATATTCAAATTCTGTTATTAATGTGGGTGGCCACTTTTCTCCTAAAACTGTTGCTTTTAAAATCATGAGAAAAGGTTATTACTGACCTTCAATTTTTATAGATTCTTATAACTTTTCAAGATCTTGTGACAAGTGCCAAAAATTCGTTGGGAAAGAACATCTTTCTTCCATGCCTCTGCAACCTGTCCTCCCTGATTTTCCTTTTTCAAAATGGGGTCTGGACTTTATAGTTCCTATTAATCCTCCATCTTCAGCAAATCAGGTTTTATCTTAACAGCCACAAATTACTTCACTAAGTGGACTGAAGTTGTCCCACTTAAACATTCACAGGATGAACAGGTTATTTCTTTTTTTGAAACTAATATTTTCTCCAGATTTGGCATTCCTTTAGAAATTATTACAGACAATGGTACCGCTTTCATTTTTGCTAAGCTGACTCAGTTTCTAGCTAAGCTAGGAGTCAAACATTTTACCTCATCATCTTCTTATCCTCAAGGAAATAGGCAAGCCGAGTCTACTAATAAAAATCTGGTTAGAATCATCAATAAGCTCATTGGAGATAAGCCTCGTCAATGGCACACCCTCCTCACTTACACCTTGTGGGCAGATCACACTACTACCAAGGTAAGTATAGGTGCACTCCCTTTCATCTTGTTTATGGTCAAGAAGTTATTTTGCCTACCAAGCTGGAACTTTCTTCTCTATGGTTGATGCTACAGATTGAAGAATTAAATTTTCTCTAATGTCTCTCAAAGAATAAATGCATTTTTAGCTTTAGAGGAACAAAGGATGTTTCCATTGGATAATATAAAGAGAAAAGAAAATTGTAAAGAAATATTTCAATAAAAGCGCAAAAGATGTCAGATTTAAGGTAAATGAGAAAGTCTTGCATTGGGATTCAGCCCATGCCGATAGAGGAAGACATTTGAAGTTTCAAAAATTATGGCTAGGTCCTTTTAAAATCACTTTTGTCCTAGGCGCAAATTCTTATCTTCTAAAGGACTTGGAAGAGTGATTATTTTCCTATAGTACCAACGGTTCCCACTTGAAACACTATGTGGAACCAGTTTGAAGGTTAAAACGTTGCATGATTGTCACTTTTGTATCATAGTTTTATATTTCACTATTTTGATTTTGCTTTGTTATTTTTCATTTTCTGTTGTTTCATTTATGTTGTTTTTCTTTTATTTGATTTCTTTGTCTCTTCAGAAATAAAATTTGGATCATTTTTGTCACAGAAATATTATTCTGTAAGTATTGTTAATCAATAACAATCAAGTTACACAGTTGTCATGATGTCCCCCTTGTAGACATCACTGAAATTGCTATCTGCTTCCAGTATTGTTGTTAGATAGATAATTGGATTTAAATCCCTACTTTCTGCTTTCCCTTTCTTCCCTCCACCCTGAGATTCAAAAAGAGCACACCAGAATTTTTTCTCCTTTAAACAATAAAAGTTTTCACTATGACCAATCGAATGTTATGCATACAAGAATAAACCCCTCATACGTAACACTTTCCATGATCTATTCCCAAAGTCCCGAATCATTTTTTCCTTAAATCGTCTCACTACCCCTATTGCATAATCATTCTGATAAATATTTTTTTGATCTACTGTTCACGTAGTCTGCGAAACCAGACATTTTGAGTTCTTAATCTGTTGGAAACAGATTTCCCTGTGGATTCACCAGAGTGTTGACGCCTAAAAACGCAACGTTGAATACTATGCTCGCAATTTATTTCCAAGCTTTATTATTTAACTATATTAATAATAACCTAGTAGGTGGGACTCCCTTGTTATACTCATTGGAATATGGAAGATAAGCAGTGCTTATATTTTTCATGTCTATGTGATGGTAGCAACACGGTTCTCTATAGTTTATTTTGCTTCTAGTCGTGGTTTAAATTGTTACGGTAATATGTGTTGGTTGGATGATTAAAACATGGCACTAAGTGGCTTTGATGATATCTCATAAAATATGTTGCCTTGTGGATGAAAGAATTATAATACAATTTCGGTTTTGATATTGTATTATTCATCGCAAGAATTTGGGTGATTTCAACCCTTGATACTATGGTCATGCACATTGTATGAGTTTCATGTTGGATTGTGTTCCTAACAGGTGGTCATTTGAAGAAGTTTAATATTCTGTTCAATTAGATTTCTGTGGTGAGGGTTTTCAATTATATTCGGAAAAATCACAGTTTTGTTGATAGATTGTCAATGTTTCGGATCCATATCATGATCCATCTTCGGGACAAGGAGTCTGGTTTATGATTAAGGAGAGACGCTTCATATAAATGTTAATTGGAGAGATGAGAGTTTTAAAAGTCAACTTGGAAGAACCCTAATTCAATATTAAATAATTAAGTTTATTCATAATTTTTTATATTTTCAGTTTATTATTTTTAATTTGTTTTTAGGTTTTTTTAATTTTATTTTAAAAAAAAATCAATTCATTTTTAAATTTTTAATGTTGTTTATTTATTTAAAGAGATTTTAAGGTTTTGTTTTTTAATCTTTTATTGAGAGTATTATAATGTTGTTTTACAATTACTTTTATATTTAATAAAGCTATTGTTTTATAAAAATGGTTTAAATTAAAAGGTTTAAGTGTTTTTAGTATTTAAGAATGATTAATCATGTGTTTCAAGTTTTTATTTTATAAAATTAGGGTTTTTTCCTGAAATTGATTAATTCTTATTCATTTTTATTAAGGGGAGCCAGATTTCATTCAGTTCTAGGTCGTTATCTCTATTAAGGTTGTTTGGACTTCTTTGGATTTCAATCGCTTCTCTAATGCGACGCTTAAATAGGTGATCCTCTTTTGCTAGAATTCTCGCCTCTTCAAGGCATACATGGTGTTTTGTTTTTAGGGAGTGTTCTGCTAAGGCTAAGGTACAAATGTGCTCATTTTTTATATCGTCTCCATGTTCTTTAATTCTAACTTTAAAAGAGCGCCCAGTTTCACCGATGTAGCACCTACCGCATGAGCATTCAATTTTGTAAATACCTTTGCATTTATGTGGATCAAGTTTATTTTTGACGGATCGCATATTTTGTTTGATGGTTTCATGTGGTTTGAAGGAGGTCTTAATCTCTTTTTTATTGAGGACTCTGGCAATATTGTCTATTACTCCTTGGATGAAGGGGAGGTAAGCAGTGTTATTATTAGGAGTTTGGTTATCATGGGGTTTTTGTGTTATGTTCATTTTTTCTTTGGCCTTATTGATTGTGTTGTTAATGTATTTATTATTATATCCAATGTTTCTGAAAATGTTGGAAAGGTGTTCTTTTTCTTTTACAAAGTGTTCATTGTTAGAGATTCTTATGGATCTTGTGGCTAGGGTTTTAAGTATTCCTAGTTTTTGGTTGGGGGCTCTTTAAATAAATAAACAACATTAAAAATTAAAAATAAATAAATAAATAAACTGAAAATATAAAAAAAATATGAATAAACTTAATTATCTAATATTGAATTAGGGTTCTTCCAAGATGACTTTTAAAACTCTCATCTCTCCAATTAACATTTATATGAAGCATCTCTCCTTAATCATAACCCGAACTCTTTGTCTTGAAGATGGATCTTGATATGGATCTGAGACGTCGACAATCTATCAAAAAAATTGTGGTTTTTCCGAAGTTTAATATTACCAAGGGGTGGCGCACTTTGCAAAAGTGATATGGCATCTTGGGATTTTGGTTGATTAATTGTGGAGTGCTATGGTGACTGGGCTTGGATTGTACTAAGAATTCAATGAAGTTGGAAGGGAAAAGTGACGTGCATTTACTGCACATCACTCAAACTCTCCTTGAGCCTGTCACCCTAGTCATTCTTGCATTGCTTTGGCTCTAGTAGTTGTTGTTGTTCCGCCTTGCTCGGTCGTGAAGGAAGCATACAGTCTTGGTTTTATCCTCGCGTAGACTTTTCAAGGTATGGGTTTTCTTATTTTTCCATTCATCAGAGTTACTCTTCCCTTTGAATCAATTTTGTCTCTGGTTGCTCGTGGTCTGTGTGATTCTCAAGCTGTTATGACATTTTAAACTATGTTTTTTGGGTTGCGTCCTTGGTTTCTTATGATGGTTGTTCTGGACTATTGGAATTTAAAAAAGAAAATGGTCATGGTCTTCTTGTTGTGTGTAATCCTTCGCATGGTTGTTGAATAAAAATTGCAGTGGAGTTGCTTAATCATTTCTTGGTTTCTGGGTCTTGCCTCTCTACGGAAGTTGGTTATCACAATTTGCTTAAACTTTGGGCTTTATGAATGCCCCACCTATATCTAGAAATTACTGGTCTCTGTGATTAAATATGCCCATGCCATGTTCAACTCTAAGGTTTTTTATGATGGAAGGTTGAAACATTCCGTGCCTTGTCTTGGAAAAACCTTGAGTTGTTAGCTTGCTTGCTATAAGCCTACCTCATCGTTGCATGGTAAACATTACATAGTATGAAAACATGCCACCCAGAGGTTGATGAAATCATTATTCATGTTTTTGGTTGGGAACGGGTTTATACTTGGTCACTCTTTATGTAGTGTTGTTAAAAAGGTTGGCTCCATTTGTTTTCTGTTGGAAGTTGCAGTCTGTTGTTTTGAAACCCTTACAGCTGAGAGAAATATTGCATGTTATTGTTCTGTGGTAAATTTTGATAGGACACCTACATAATGAGCTGTTTGTGCCATTCAAATACTAAACTCTTTGGTCGAACCACCTGTTCTTACCTTCCACTTGATGTCTTAAACCCTAAATATTACTTTGAAATCGTATTTTCTCCAGTGGAAGTTGATGGGAGCATTGTGTGTGCTCGGTTACTTCGGCACGATTTTGTTGATTCCTTTGTTCGGTAATTCTGAAGGAGATATGTACACACTTATGTATTTGAGGCTGGTGATCAAAGTATTGAATGTTATTTTTTGTTCAATCATTGTGTTGATTGTATAAAAGTGACACCTCTGTGCGAAATGTTTGAGGCCCGAATAAGAGTTATAACATCCAGATTGATTGCGTCGAACAGTGGTTAAATAAATGATGGATATGAGTTGATTTTCAACACAGAATGTCCTCCTGTTGGTTTTAAAGGATAGGTATTGAAGTTAATGTTATGGTCATGGCTCAAAGGCTTTTGTGTTTTCTTATAGTGATTGCAATGTTGTTTGTTATGACTGTTATATAATGTTAATGTGGATACAAATGGCTACTGTGATTAAATAATTATGGGCATATATATTATTGTGTAAAATAATTTGGAAACCAGCAAGAAAACTTGTAAAGGAAAATACAAGTTCGAATTATTGTGTTGAAAATGGAACATTGTTCAACTTTGAAGGTTTGGATAGAGATATGTTTTGATTGCATGTTTTGATTTATTTTCAATTGAACAGTATCCATATTGATTTCCTGTCATTCTATCATTTTTCGCTAATTACGTTCCCCTCATAATCTCGATTTCACTTATTTCATCCATGTTCTGTGAAATAAATTTAAAAGGAAAAGTCTGTGTAAGAGCAACAAAGGGATAACATAGCAAGGGTTGGAAATTGATATTTTGATATTTTATTACATTGTTAAATTGTTTGATTAATTGTTGAACAATATTCGCATTTTGATCCCCTATCATTCTATCATTTTCCGCTAATTACACTCCCTTCATATTTCCCATGAACCCTACCACCCCCTGTTCACTTGGCAATTAATAAATGGTTTGTTATGAATGGATTTGCATGTATCTCGTGTCAATTTTTGAGCCATTTTTTTATTCATGTAAGAAGAGTGTCATGTATGGTTTATTAAGAGCCTCATTACTGACGATTTGTTGCTACAGGATGATCTTTTTTAGTAGGGGAAACAATTGCAGAAATAACAGAGGCAAGGGAAATTGGAACTAAGGCCATATGAGGCCTAGATTTTCTGTCCATTTTGACGCTTATTGAGGAAAATATATGATTTATCTTACTAAATCATTTTTGAATCCTTCCTGGCTAGGAAAAAATAGTTAGGAATATCACCATATGTTTTATAGCCTCAAAAAAAAAATTATCAATCCACAAGTATTAATTACAAGGGCTTAGGCTGATTTTTTTAATGAAAAGATTGTTGCAAAATATGAAATTTTAATATAATTTTCTGAAAATATACAGATTACAGAGAGTAAATGTGGAGATCAAAAGAAAAATAACCAAGTCACATATACGCACAAATGAGGCAGAATAGCAATTGCTTTATTTCATTCCAAAAAATCAAAGTATCTTTCTCTTTACAAAATCTTTGTGAGGGCATGGACCAAAGTCAAATTTAAATATCCCTGATGAAAACCATACAAAAGGACTTTGACAAGAATTAAAAACTGAACTTTAAAATCTGGATCAACTTGCCACAGACTATTTTCAACTTGAATCTACACAACATATTTATTAGTTATGAAATTTAATCCATAAACAGACAAGTATACACAGACTATCAAATACAGATCAACACCTCTGAAACAAGCATCTGAATGATATGGTTTAGCTTTGAAACTTGTTGTATACAATAGGACCCTGTTGTTAAAAAGAGAATTAGGCATTTAATGAACTCAATATGGAATATGTCAAATCTAAAAAGTATGCAGAATAGAAATAAAATGCTAGAAATGGAAGATGAAAAACAATATAACTAGAATAACACCACAATAATACTGAAATGATAACAAAATAATACCAGAAAGAGCACTTCGATTACTGAGAGAAATGTTCACTTGCCTCTTCAAGGGGGCAACCTCTAGTCGAGCAGAGCTCTATTACAATAATATCCAAGCTAGGGTTCTCATACCCTTGACTCCTGTTTATACTAAATATGTCTATAAATAGAACCATCTAGAGGAAGATCCTTCTAGAAGCGGAAGCTTCTATTAGGTCTTCTTACATTCATCTTATTCTACTTTATTGCAAGGCCTTATTAATATTGACATTTATTACATCGAAATACATTTTTCTACCTATGTCATGGGTTAGGTCCCTAACATGTCCTCCCCCTTAAAAATATCCTTGTCCTCAAGGCTTGAGATGTGGAAATTGTTGCAAAATGGTAGTTGGTTCCCAAGTGGCATCTGTTGGAGTTTTATCTTTCCACTGGATTAACACTTCCTTGATGGTTCGTTGACGCAGGCGATGCTCATGTTGATCCAAAACTTCTTGTGGTTGTCGCCAAATGGAGCCTTCTTCGTCCAACTCGAGAAGGTTGGTTTGAGTTTGGCACTTAGTTCCAATCACTTTCTTTAAGAATGAAACATGAAAAACAGGATGTAGCTTAGAATCACTGGGCAAAGCTAACTAATAAACCACCTTTCCCACACGCTTGAGAAATGTATAAAGACCATAAAATTTGGGTGCCGGCTTCTAACAATGGTTGACCTTAAGGGAAGTTTGCTTGTAAGGTTGCAGTCAAAGAAACACCTGATCCCCTTCTGCAAATTGATGTTCAGAGCGACCTTGATCTGCTTGTTGCTTCATGCAATTCTAGGCCATGACCAAATTCTCTTTGAGGGTACAGATAATAGCCTCTCAAACTGTAAGCGTTTGGTCAACCGCCTGGACCTTTGAGACACCTGGTAAACATGAGAGAATTGACGATGGATTTTGTCCATATACCGCTTCAAAAGGATTCATGCAGGTAGTTGTATGGTATGAAGTGTTGTACCACCATTCAGCTAGGGGTAACCATTGAGCCCACTGATTTTTCTTTTCCGATGCAAAACACCTCAAATATGTTTCCAAACACTTGTTGACAACTTCAGTTTGACCATCCGTCTGGGGATGATAAGTTGTGCTGAGATGAAATTGGGTGCCTTGTAGCTTGAATAGTTCTTGCCAAAAATTGCTAGTGAAAGTTGGGTTGTGATCAGAAACAATAGAATGTGGCATGCCATGAAGCTTGAAGACCTAATCCATGAAAAGTTGAGCCATTGTGGATGTTTTAAATGGGTGTTGAAAAGCATAGAAATGAGCATAATTGGAAAGGCGATCAACTACCACCATGATAACTGATTTATTGCTCGATTTAGGTAAGCCTGTAATAAAATCCATAGAGATATCCCTTCAAATAGCAGGTGGAATCCGAAGCAGTTGTAGTGTGCTAGGAGATTTGACTGTTTCGCCCTTCTTGCGTTGACACACATCACATTCGACCACAAAATTACGAATGTCTTGTTTCATACCATCCCAGAAAAAAAAACGTTTGACCCTGTCATAGGTTTTGGTAAACCCGGAGTGTCCAGCTGTGGGTGTAACATGAAGTTCAGAAAGCACCGTGGATTTAAGTTTTGACTATTTACTTAAACACAAACGGCCTTTGTATCAAATCTCATCATGGAGCCAAGAGTAACCTGGGGAAACTGGAGAATTGGACTGCAATTGTTGTATCAGATGTGAACTTTTGGGATCATGTAGCCATTCATGGCGAACGGCTTGGAGCCAATCTGGTAAAATGAAGGAGAGAGAGAAAAGGGAGCCTTCATCTTCATATTTTTGGGAAAGTGCATCCGCAACCACATTGTCATTGCCTTTCTTGTAAATGATCGCATAATCATATCCAAAGAGCTTAGTCACCCATTTTTGTTGCTCTGGGGAGGAAATGTGTTGTTCCAGAAAATACTTGAGGCTTTGATAATCTGTCTTAATTTGGAAGCGTTGCCCCAATAGATAAGGGTGCCACAAATCAACGGCATGCAGAATAGCCAACATTTCCTTTTCATAGATTGATTTGCCCAAATTACGTTCAGACAGTTGTTTCCTAGTAAAGGCCAAAGGTTGACCCTCTTGCATAAGGACAGTGCCAATACCTTTCCCTGAAGCATCACATTCCAGGACAAAGGTCTTTGTGAAATCAGGAAGGGCCAGGACTGGAGTGGTGCACATGGCCATCTTTAAGGTTTGAAAAGCCTAAGTAGATGTTGGAGTCCAAGTGAAAGAATTCTGAGAGGTGCCGCAATCTTTCCATAATTCTTAACAAACTTGCGATAATAACATGTTAAGCCCAGAAATCCTCGCAAGCTTTTGAGAGTCTTTGGGTGAGGCCAGTCTTGCATAAATTCAATATTTTTAGGATCCACCCTGACGTCGTTCTTGCCAACAAGATGACCCAAGTACTCTACTTCTGAGGCGCCAAAAACACATTTAGATTGTTTTAGGAAAATTTGGTGCTGAGAGAGTAGATGGAGAACCCAGTCCACATGAGCAAGATGGTCTATCTAGGTTTTGTTATAGATGAGGATATCATCAAAGAAAACTAAGAAAAAATGATGGAGAAATGGGTGAAAGACATGATTCATGAGGCTTTGGAAGGTGAAGGGAGCATTACACAAGCCAAAGGGCATGACCAAAAAGTCATAGTGGCCCTCATGAGTTCTAAAGGCAGTCTTAGGAATGTTTGCCTCTTTCATATGAATCTGGTGGTAACCAGAACGAAGATCAAGTTTAGTAAAGAACTGGGCGCCACTCAATTCATCCAAGAGGTCATCAATGACAAGAATAGAGAATTTTTCTTTAATGGTGATTTTGTTGAGGGCGCGGAAGTTAGGACACATGCGCCAAGAACCTTCTTTCTTCAGGACCATGCCCACAGGAGAAGAATAGGGGGCTCGTACTAGGGCATATAACGCATGCGTTAAGCAGTTCTTGAACCATTTTCTCAATTTCATTTTTTTGGGAAAAGGGGTGACGATAGGGACGGATATTGGGAGGAAGGCTTCCTGGTATAAGGGGAATGGAATGATCATGAACACCACTGGAAGGCGGGAGTCCCTGGGAAGTGAAAAATACCAATTGATGTTTAGAGAGGATGGATTGGAGGTCTTGTGGCACATAGGGTGTCTCAGTTGCCTGTATGGCATGGAGTTGGGCAATAACGCCAGAATGACCTTTTTTTAGCATCTTTTCCATGCGATGGGAACTAATGATCTCATATGAACCGGCGGTGATGCCTTGGAACTTATATTTTTGGCCCTCCTAGTCGAATTGCATGGTTAATTCCTTGAAATCCATAAGAATGGGACCCAAAGTCCTTAGCCAGTCTGCACCCAACACAATGTCACAACCGCCCATGTCGATAGAAAACATATGAGATTTCAGGTGGTAGTCGCCAATTTGGAGATGCACATTTTCACAACGCCCTCCACATTTCATGGAGCCACCATTGGCAATCATGATTTGGAAATTATTGACTACATGGATATAGCAATGAGTTTCTTGGGAAATGCGGCGATGAATAAAATTATGAGTGCTTCCACTATCAACAAGGATGATGACCTTCCTATGCTTGATGTGACCAATTAGCTTGAGGGTTTGGGGAGCAGAGAAACTAGTGAGAGCATTTAGAGAAATGACCGGTTCTACTTCGAGAGAGTCTAAGGGAGGGGTTATGTCTGTGGGTTCAAGTGACTCAGACACAAGGGGAGTTTCAACATCCTCTTCCGAAACTATTGGCGACGGAAGTCACTCCTGGATTGCTTGTAGGAGCAGAGCCCGATGCCCATCAGTTTTATGTCACGGTAGTTTTTAATGGGTGATCAAATGGACAGAGACTCAGGAGATGTCACTCTAACTCAAAGATTGGGTCCGGCATGTAAGAAACAAAGGAGGTCTTGATCTAACTTCAGTCAGCGGGTTGATTAAAAGGTGAACAGGTGGAAGACTTGATAAGAAGAGTGAACAAACTACTTCGGGAAACATGCTTTCAGTAATTTGCAGAAGAAAAACTCTGAAGGCGAGATCCTCTGGTTCAGGGCTTCGAGAAACTAAAAGGGGGACTTGACTGGATTCTCCAATTCCAAGTCGTTTCAGTGTTAGGGAAAATCACAAGGACTAATTAGAGACAATGTGACTGTCACAGTGATCAAATTCTACATCATCCTATAACAGTTACAAATCAACTAGATTCTCCAATTCTGAGCTGCTCTAACACAGTTGAACAAAGACGTGAAAGAAACTAACATTCATAAGGCAACAAGTCTCAAGAGTCCATACCTAACCAAAAATAACAGTGCTTCATTAAATCTTTACAACTGAGAGCCTCGCTCAACCATCGATACCTTAAAAAATACAAAGACTGAGCCTATATACTCAGAAAAATTCGCTTAGCAGTGGCATCTCAGGGATTTCAATGTATGGCATCTCCTCAATCAAATCTGGCCTGCACTTCTCCTGTCATACGCCACCTTAATTATGCATGGCTCACGCCAGGGGGTAGCTGAGCCCTTAAATGTTGAATTAGCGTGTGCATGCTTCCCTGGCAAGTCGAGGACTCGGCGTGGCTTCCATGGAAAGAACCAGTACAGAGGACCGTCTCAGGTAGACCTTCGAGCCGGGACGTTCATTCCTTGTAATTAATGAGTGAAGCGAGGCTTCAACCACCTTATCTCTTATCTCATTTATCCCAAGAAGGCATCAGGATTTAGATCACGTCGAACCAACATCTGGAGACACAGTGCCCCCCTTCTGAAACTCATCTTAGAGCTTTTGTCCTTTTCGGTACAGCCCCTTCTACTCCCTCAAGTGACCACGGGCCGTGACCTCTCGCCTATTTTCCAGAGTGCTTTCGGCGTTTTGGGGTTCACGGATGAGAAAGAGCAGGTCTTTCCCCCTTCAAAATCTCGATGGGTGGAATGCCAGGAAGGCCTAATAGTCACCACGCGTCCCCCCACTGATCTGACGGTTTTGAACTAATTCGGCAATATTGCGGGCCTGGGTCTGAGACATTAGCGCCCCTCCTTTAGTCCTGCTCTTATGTGACCGGGCTCTCGAACCATGGGCCTAAGTTTGGGTGCTTTCGACGTTTCGGGGTTCGAGGTTTTGAGAGGTGAAATGAAGAGGAGCGCTTACCCCTCGAACTCCCGAATGCTGACGTGACACGGATGTGCGCCGCGCATCCTTGCGATCTGACGGTTCTGAATCCTCTCGACGATGTTGTGGGTCCCAAGTCCTGGATGCTCTCAGTGTTTGGGGGTTCGGGGTTTTGAAATGTGAAATGTCAAGGAGTGCTTATAGCCCAAAACCCCGATCCCCGATATGCTGACTGGCAGCCAACTATCCCAATGGGATCGGACGACCCAGATTTGTCCTGAAATATGGGAGTTGTCCCCTGTGCTAAATTTCGGGCAACCCGGTAGCCCCGAAAACCCGATGACCGTCGATAAAATCTGTAGGTGGATCTCGACCGCCAACAGTAAGACTTCGCCCGCTCGCTTGACGCGTCACTGAAAAAAGGATTCTCCCGTGTTGTGCTTAGGCACTTCCTGTGCAATGTGCAGACCTGGATGCTCTCGAGCCCAAGACAAGAATAATCGCTAACAGAAACATCCTCCGAGATGGACATAAAAAGATTTTTTTCCTTACACTTGTGGCCTGGAAAATATTTGTCATCACAATTATAACAAAGGCCTTTGAGTTGGCGTTCAGCCATTTCGGCCTGGTCAATTTTTGGATCTTTAATGGAGTGGAAGGAGGAGTGGGATTTATTGGTTTAGTGCGAGGAATAAAGGGGGGTTTCTGGTTTTGAGAAGAGACAACTTGTTGTGCTTCCTTAACCTGTTGAGGCCGAGCCATGAGGACATCGGCAAAAA
>JASDQU010247165.1:0-10278 GCA_032191745.1 Picea mariana
ATATATATATATATATATATATATATATATATATATATATATATAAAGTAGAAATCATGGCCATGAGGAATACATACTGGATCCATGAAAAAACTAGATCATAGCCACGAATGGATACACAATGGAGTTATGTCTCAAAATCAAAATCAAAGGATATCTAGAACCAATGGAGTGAACAAACTGATCCTATGCAAATACCAATGTTTGAGATGTTAGACATATTGTCATTGATGTCAACAAATGATGTCACTATGATGTGATGATGAGTTGTAATGAACAACATGTAGAGGAATCTACCTAAAGCTCAGGAGAGTCAGTGTATTAGATTTCACAGAATCAGCGCAATGTAGAAACACCATTGAGATAAAATTCCCAACAAATCAATGATCTTTATCAGTTAGAATCCAAGTACAAAACCAAAAATCTCAGAAGGTAAAGAACATTGCAGAAAAAGCAATCAAGATTGAAATCCCCATAGTAAAACTACAAAAGAATCAAGGGAGAATCATGTCCACTGATGTAAGTTTTGAGACAAACTAGGATTGTTAGAAGAAGTCAACTTGCTCAAGGTTTAATCGAGGAATCTCACTCTGGGAGAATTGAGAATTGGGAATGAATAAACCAAAGACCCAAAGGCCGAAATAAATCTGGACCGTTGATCTAAGAGTTGATCACAATCGTTGGATCAAGAATTCACGAGATCCCAAAACATATAAAATCCTAACAACCATTGGATCGTGTTGATATTTTCGCATCAAAAGTGGATCGTTAGATGAAGTCAAGTTGCTCGAGGTTTATTCGAGGAATCTCACTTTGGGAGAATTGATAATTGGGAACGATTAACCTAGAGTACTGAATGTCGAAATGAATCTAGACCATTGATCTAGAACTGATCACATCCATTGGATCAAGAATTCACGAGATCCCAAAATAGCCAAAATTTTGACAACCATTGGATCGTGTTAGGATTTTCGTGTCAAAGATGGAACGTTAGTTGAAGTCAATTTCTCAAGTTTTATTCAGGGAATATCACTTTGGGAGAATTGAGAATTGGGAATGGAAAACTCAAATTCCCGAAGGTCGAAATGAATCTAGACCATTGGTCTAGAACTAATCACAATCATTAGATCTAGGAGGAGGACATGTGCCATGTCAATAGATCCATGTCAGAAAGAACACGTGGCATAATCGAATGGTGACAAGTGTCTACGTCCAGTTGGCACTTTAAGGTTACGTAAGTCATGAATTTAAGTGACACGTGGAAGCCACTTGACCAATGCCAAGTCAACAGTGACGTCAGCAAGTTACGTCACTCCATGAGCTTTTTCCTTCAGGGGAAATCAACAACTACCTGAAGTGTCGAAACTTGAATTCAATGCTAACCGTTGATCTAAGATCCTCCAGATTCTCACATGACCGTTAGATCAAAACATGACTTAAGCTCTCCCAGGTTGACCACTTTGGTGCTAACCAACTCCGATGGAAATTGGAACAACAATTATCATCGAGAAGGAAGATTCATGGTCACGATCGTTGATAGAACAAACACTTGGAATGGTTAATCCCATGGTCCTAGCTACTAAACATGTGGAGGTTATCAAGAAGAAAGTGTTAATAATCACTTCATTGAAATGTACTCTGGAAGGTTGAAATATTGCAAATTCCTGAAATCCAGAAGTAAATAGTGGTCGTCCATCTCAACCTTTGATTAAGTCATATCCATTGGATTAAGTAGTGGAAGGATAGTTTAAGGATCAAATCCAGACCGTTGATTTGGTTCCAGAAATCACACCAACCATTGGATCAACCCTTGTAAGAGGTAACCACTTCAGAGAGTTGAAACTCTAGAAGATTGGATGAGAGAGAAAATGCCCAAAGGTCGAAGTACTGGAGGACTAGGATCCAACCCCCAGTCATGGGTTATGAACACATAAGCCATGAGGCACCGGGTACATCTCTTAATTAATAATCCCATGGTTTTGCACAGATGGTCACTTGTAAATGGTTTGAAGGAAGTGCCTCTCCAAAATTCGATTTATGCAATATTTGCATAGACATGGAATCTAGTTAAAGAAATCGATCCATACCTGTGATCGATTTATGAAAAGCATTGTCACTGAATTAAAATCCTTCACAAAAATGTTTGAATAATAATAAAGATTATTGTTAATTTAAAATGAAGAGGTGTGATGGTCCAAACAAAGGGACACAATTTTTCATATCTCACACCATTTGGAAGAGTATATAAACAAGAAATAATAGTGAAAAGAAAGTGTATCTATAGTCCATATCAGAAGATCAAAACAAAAGAAAAATCCAAGAAGAAGAAATAATGATTCTTATGAAGTGAGGAGCACGGAATGATTCATATCCTTTACTAAGAAAATATAAGGTAGTTGGAGCTTCCTAGGGTTGGTTCCCTAAAAACAAGGGAGTTGGTGTTTCCTAGGGTTGGTGCCCTATAAACAAGGGAGTTGGTGCTTCCTAGGGTTGGTGCCCTGAAGAAGATGATTAGTGTCACCTAGAGTTGGTGATCTAAAGAGGATTGGTGTCCTTCACTATTCTTCAAAAAAGCCTTGTAATTCCCATTAATTATATTTATATAATTGATCTTACAAACAAGTCTATTGTTGATCTATTGTAATAATTAACAAAATATAAAAATAACTGCTAATTGTTGAAAAATGGTAATATTGATTCAGCCCCCCTCTCAGTATTCCAACAATTGGTATCAGAGCAGGTGCCTTCAACACATTCTAACAATTGAGAGGTAGATCCTGAAGATGGATCAACAAGAAGGAATGTCTAACAACAAAGCGCCATTGTTCAATGAAGGTGGTTGTGCTCTATGGAATATAAGAATGAAAAAATTCATGTTGGCTATTGGTTTTAATATTTGGCAATCTATTGTATATGGTTACACTATACCAACTACTCCACCCAAAGATGATGCAGGAAAGAAAATATGCAATGACAACTCAAGAGTAGTTAATGCAATTCTAGAAGGGTTGACAAATTATATATGTGTGGAGGTTATGCATTGTAATTCATCCAAATAAATCTGGGACAAATTGGAGGTTGTATATGAAGGAGATAAAAAATTCATAGAAGCCAAACTATAGGCCCATAGAACTCGTTTTGAAAATATTAAAATGAAATAAGAAGTGAATATTGTTGAATACCTTCATAGGGTAGATGAAGTGGTAAATTCAATCAAAGCGGCACGAGAAGAACTTATAGATAGTGCAAAAGATACTAAGTTCATTACCTATAAGATATGATGCAAATATTTCTACAATTGAGGATAGGCTTGATCTTGACACACTCACAGTTGATCAACTTCATGGAATTTTTATAGCATATGAAATGAGAATATGGAATGATAAATCATCAAAAAGAGAAACAACCTTTAAAGCATCTAAAACAAATATGAGGCAGGAGAAAAATACCAATTATGAGTTATCAGATATATCTAATGAGGAAACTGCCAACTTCATAAAGAAACTCAAGAAAGGGACATCAAAATAAAAAGGAAATATTCCTCTAATATGTTTCAACTGTGGAAAAAATGGACACTTTTCCAATAAATTTCCCCATCCTAAGTAGGAAGAAAGTGATGACGAAAGAACCTTAAAAAATCAGAAGAAAAGAAACACTAATAATAAAAAGAAGTTCTACAAGAAAAAGAAAACGTCCTTTACCCAAGAAGACAATAGTTCATTAGAAGAAAATGAAGAAGATGAACCAGAGCTTCGAATAAGAAGTGAACTTCAAATAAGAAATCCTTCATGTAATTGAAGAACTAAGGAAAACTAAAAATAAGGGTACTAAGTGAAGAGCTTCTAGATATTAAACAAGATACTAAATCAAGAGAGAGGGAAGTTTCCAAAACCATCAAAGAGTCAGAACAGACCATCATTGATTTGAAGTCTCAGCTCCTGGAAGATAATAAAATTGAAGAAGTCATTTTACAACAACTTAATGATAAATAAACAAGTATGTGAGAAACTAGAAGCTGAAATTAAGCTGCTAAAAAGTGAAATTGGGAAAGAAAAGAAGGGATCACAATTTGGAAATAGTTCAAAGATCTTGGATGAAATTTTCAGTAGTCAAAGGTCACCAAACAATAAGACTGGTTTGGGATACACTCAAGACTCAACCTTTACATCACAAGGATCTGTCAAAAAACCAATCAGTTACGTAGATGCTCTAAAAAACTCATTAAGAAAATAAGATAATAAGGCAAAGATGGTACCATTGAAAACTGGTAAACATAAACAAAAATTAATACTACCTACTAGAGTAAACGATGACAAGAAAAATACAATCATCAGAAGGAATCCTCCTAAATCTCTATTTATTGGATATTGTTACTCTTGCAATAATTTTGGACAAAAGGCAGTACATTGCAAACATTATGGACAATACAATCGTAGAAATGTCCAAATATATAAGAACAATAAGTACAATACAAAGAAGATAAAATATAACTCATTTTCTCATTTTCAATACTTCAATAGTGAATTCCAAAAATTCAACAACTATGGTCATAAAACTAGTGAATGTAGATTGCCAAAATATGATAAAAAGACAAATATTTCCCATAATAAAAAACAATGGAAGAAAAAGAAAATAGAGTGCAATGTAGCCTTATATGAAAGAAATCAAGGATATCAGTGGTATATATACAGTGGATGTTCCAAACACATTAATAGAGATCAAAGTAAATTTCTCAAGTTAAATAATAAAGGAAAAGGAAAAGTAACTTTTGGAGATAACATGTCAGCCAAGATACTGGGAAAAGGCATTGATAGTTTAGAAAATAATAAAACCAAATAAGAAGATGTAATTTTGGTAGAAAATCTCAAACCAAATCTCATAAGTTTAATTCATACATGTGGTTAGGGTCACATACTTACTTTTGATTCTCGGAAATGTGAAATCAGAAAAAAGGACACTAGAAAGCTAGTGGCAGTTGCACCAAGAACATCTTATAATGTGTAGATCCTTGATATAGAAGAAGAAGAAAAATGTTGTTTAAGCCAAGTAGATGAAATATGGCTATGGAATATAAGGTTGGGACATTTAATCTTTGACAACTTGATCAAACCCAACGAGAAAAAGACAGTTAGGGACATGCCAAAAGTGACTAAGCCTTCAGATTTTATTTGTAAACATTGTCAAATAGGAAAGCAAACAAGGGTTAGGTTAAAAAAAAGAGCATTCCACAACAAAACCATTAGATAGTATTCACAAATATATATGTGGGCCAACCAGAACCAAAAGTGCTTATGGTGAACAATATTTTATGTTGATTGTTGATTATTACACAAGATTGGCACGGGTATTCTTTTTAAAAGAAAAATCAAAATCCTTTGAGAAAATTAAAATATACAAAGCCATTGTAGAAAATGAAACAAATATCAAAATTAAATGTCTGAGATCAAAAAATGGAGGAGAATTCACCTCTAAAGAGTTCATTCAATTATGTGAAAATTATGGTATCAAAAGACAGTTTTCATCTCCCATGACTCCTCAATAGAATGGAGTAGTAGAAAGGAAAAACAGAACAGTTCAAGAAGTTGCAAGAACCATGCTAAATGAAGTTAAGCTTCTAGACAAATTCTGGAGAGATGCAATCTACACAACAATTCAGATACTTAATAGAGATAAGTTGATACCCAACCATGACAAAACCCCTTATGAACTATGGTTTGGAATGCCAGCGTCTATAAAACACTTTAGAACTTTTGGAAGTAAATGTTACATAAATAATGATGAAGATAACCTAGGAAAGTTTGATCCAAGATATGATGAAGGAATATTCTTAGGATATTCATCTAATAAGAAAGAATACAAATGTTATAATCTTAGACTACTAAAGATATTGGAAAGTGCCAATGTAAAGATAGATGATCTAAAAAAGAGAATATCCCATGGCATTGATAAAAAATCTCAACAAGAAGATGATGATGTAAATTTTCAACAGGAAGATGATGATGTAGAATCTCATAAAGAATATGATAATGATGAAGCAAAGGAAAATGAACCACATACTGATGAAGAATACAATGAAGAAACTCCCTTTCCAAGAGCTCCAACAAAAGAGTTCAAAAGAATCATCCTAAAATCTAGATTATTGGAGATAAAAGTGCAAGAGTGGAAACAATAAGGAAAATTTATTTTGACACAAAACAAGCAATGTTATCCCTAATAGAACTGAATTTAGTTAATGAAGATATCAAAAGTAAATATTGGATAAAATCAATTAATGAAGAACTAGACCAAATAGAGAAGAATCAAACTTGGGAACGAGTTCCAAAACCCAAGGAAAAGAATGTGATAGAAACCAAGTGGATCTTCAAAAACAAACTAAATGAAAATGGGGAGATTATAAATAACAAATCCAAATTAGTTTGAAAAGGATATTCCCAAGTAGAAGGTATTGGTTTTGAAGAAACTTTCACTCCAATAGCAAGACTTGAGGCCATCAAAATGTTCCTAGCATTTGCATGCTTCAAAAATTTAAAAATCTATCAAATGGATGTGAAATCAACATTCATTAATGGAACAATATAGGAAGAAGTCGAAGTTGAGAAAACAGAAGGAAAAAGGCCCTGTATGGTCTTAAACAAGCCCCTGGAGCATGGTTCTCTAGGCTTTATTAGTACCTACAAAAATAAGGATATAAGAGAGGGACTACTCACAACAACCTATACATCAAAATTGAGGATCAAAACATGGTTGTTGTGGTGGTATATGTAGATGACATCATGTTTGGGAGTAATATTACTATACTAAAGAGAAAATTTGCAACCAACATGCAAGAAGAGTTTGAAATGTCTATGTTGGGAGAACTGTCATTTTTCTTAGGTTTACAAGTAAATAAAAAAGAAAATGGAATATTTTTTTCCCAAGCCAAATATATCGATGAAATGACGAAGAAATTTCAAATGGAAGACAATAAACCTATGGGTACTCCAATGGTCACTGGATGTAAACTAAGTCTAGAATATGACTCACCAAAAGTAGACCAAACAATGTATAGAACAATGGTTGCAAGTTTTATCTATTCAAAAGAAACAAGACCTAGCATCATGCAGGATGTAGGAATCGTGGGGAGATTTCAATATGCACCTAAATAAACTCACTTAAAAGAAGTAAAAAGAATATTCATATACCTTTAAGGCACCCTAGAACTAGAATTATGGTATCTAAAGGATAAACACTTCAATCTAACAGCATATACTGATGCAGATTGAGCAGGTAGAATAAATGATAGGAAAAGCACCAGTGAATGAGCATTTTTCTTAGGAAAAAGTATGGTAGAATGGTCAAGAAAGAAACAAAAATACACATCACTCTCTACAAGAAAGGCAGAATACATTGTTGATGCATCTTGTTGCACACAAGTTCTTTGGATGAAGAAAAATTTAGAAGAACTACAAATAAGATATAATGATCCTATTACTATTAACTGTGATAACACTAGTGCCATAAGAATCTCTAAAAATCCAGTCATGCATTCTAAAACCAAACACATCCCAATTAAATGCCATTTCCTAAGAGATCAGGTTACCCAAAAAATAGTTAAAATAGTGTATTTAGACAGCAAAGAACAAATTGCAGACATTTTCACAAAGCCTTTTCCTAGGAGTACTTTTGAAAATCTTCAACAAGAATTAAGAGTAATTCAAAAACCTATTTAAAAACCATAAAATTGTATCATAAGGGGAACATGTGTTGGTTGTGGAGCTTGATTATCTTCCTGATTCAGAGGTCTTGTGTTTTTCAGCTGTGTTTATACCCCATGAAGGCTTTACACCCCAGAAGTATGTACACTCTTTTACACGAGGGAGTGCAGAGGAGGGCTACCCCCTCTGTGGGGTCCGGGGGGTCTATCCCCCCGGCTAGGGGGTTTGGGGGAAAGTGGGCCCCCGGTAGGGGTTCAGGGGCGAAGCCCCCGAAGGAAAATTTTCCTTGTAAATGTATATTATAATTTCATTGTAAATCTGGACCATTCATTATAAGGTCACAGATCTAACGGTAGAAAT
This sequence comes from Picea mariana, assembly GCA_032191745.1. Lineage (NCBI taxonomy): Eukaryota > Viridiplantae > Streptophyta > Pinopsida > Pinales > Pinaceae > Picea > Picea mariana. The sequence goes on from JASDQU010247165.1 coordinate 8,055, forward strand.
TGTGTTGGGGTTTTTTTTCCTAGAAGGAAACCCTCTGTTATGAAAGAAATGTATTGCAGCTATGCATTATAGCGAATATTGTATTCTGAGATGAGAGACTATGAGAGAAAGAAGAGGAAGTTACAGCAGGTTTGTTGTAGGTTGTATCCATTCATATGCTGGATAATAATAAAGGAAAGACCTGGCAATTTCTCTGGTGGACGTAGCCCACACTAGGTGAACCATGTAAATATGTTTCTCTATTGTATTGTGTATCTTTTGTGTTTTGTTTCCGCATTTGTTTTATTTAATTTCTCCATGTTCCTTTTTTTCTAACAATTGGTATTAGAGTGAAAGGTAACTCACAGGAAAGGAGGGTTCCTAGTTCGAGTGGGAGCAATGTCGGAAGATGGAAAGTTTAGGGTTGAAAAATTTAATGGCCAAAACTACCAGTTATGGAAGATGCAGATGGAAGATTATTTATATCAGAAGGATCTATTCCTACCATTGGGCAGAGTAGCAAAGAAGTCAATGGCCATGAAGGATGAAGAATGGGATATTCTTGACAGAAAGGCTCTAGGAATGATACGGCTGAGCTTGGCAACGTCGGTAGCTTTCAATATTTCGAAAGAAAAGACAACGAAGGATCTAATGGACGCATTGGCTAATCTGTATGAAAAACCCTCAGCATCCAATAAGGTATTTATAATTAAGATATTATTTAATATGAAGATGTCAGAAGGTGGGTCTATTGCAGATCATTTAAATGAATTTAATACGGTTACTAATCAACTAAGTTCTATAAAGGTGGACTTTGATGATGAGGTTAGGGCTCTTGTAATCTTGTGCTCATTTCCAGAAAGTTGGAATAGCTTGGTCATGGCTGTAAGTAACTCTATCTCTGGTTCAAATACTTTAAAATTTGATGATGTTGTTGGTGTTATCTTTAGTGAGGAAATGCGATGGAAAAGCATAGGTGAGACATCAGGTAATGTGTTGAACATGGAGAACAGGGGAAGACAAAAGGATAGAGGAAAGGGCTCAGGGAACCATGGGAATTCTAGGAAGGGCAGGTCCAAATCCATACTTGGAAAGATAGAGTACTGGAATTGTGGGAGGAAAGTACATTTGAAGAAAGACTACAGAGCTCCAAAGAAACAAAGAGATGCACAACAGGAGAGAAATTAGGAAGCAAATGTAACAGGTGATGTGTTACAAGATGCTTTGATTATTTCTGTAGATAATATTTTTGAGTCTTGAGTAGTAGATTCAAGGGATTCATTTCATGCCACACCCCATAGGAAACATTTTATAGATTATGTTCAAGGTGATTTTGGACAGGTTCATTTGGGTGATCATGCACCATGCAAAATTGTTGGAATGGGAAAGGTAAAAATAAAACAATGCAATGGAAACCAATGGTTGTTGAAAGAGGTAAGACATGTTCCAGATTTAAGCAAAAATCTAATTTCAATAGGGCAATTGGAAAGTGAAGTTTGTATATCCATATTTACAGATAAAACGTGGAAGGCCATCAAAGGATCATTGGTGATAGAAAAAGGAGAGAAGGTAGGTAGATTGTATTTGTGTACTGGTAATATTGAATCTTCTATCTCTTTAGATTCTATAGGAGTGGATACAACACTATGGCATCATAGGCTAGGACACATGAGTGAGAAGGGTATGAAGATACTTCACAAAAGAAATTTGTTGTCAGATCTTAAACAAATTGATTTGGACTTCTGTGAGCATTGTGTTTATTGAAAACATAAGAGAGTCCAAATCAATTTGTTTAAGATGGAGGATAAAAGCAATACATTTGGAAGAACAGGGGAAGATACTTTAAAATTTGATGATGTTGTTGGTGTTATATTTAGTGAGGAAATGTGATGGAAAAGCATAGGTGAGACATCAGGTAATGTGTTGAACATGGAGAACAGGGGAAGACAAAAGGATAGAGGAAAGGGCTTAGGGAACCGTGGGAATTCTAGGAAGGGCAGGTCCAAATCCATACTTGGAAAGATAGAGTGCTAGAATTGTGGGAGGAAAGGACATCTGAAGAAAGACTACAGAGCTCCAAAGAAACAAAGAGATGGACAACGGGAGAGAAATTAGGAAGCAAATGTAACAGGTGATGTGTTACAAGATGCTTTGATTATTTCTGTAGATAATATTTTTGAGTCTTGAGTAGTAGATTCAAGGGCTTCATTTCATGCCACACCCCATAGGAAACATTTTATAGATT
>JASDQU010247165.1:14130-26954 GCA_032191745.1 Picea mariana
GTTTGTGGTCATGGACATTAGTGATACTTTCATACATTCCATGGATCCACTGTCTACTTGATTTGGCGACCATGCTTACATTACTCCTAAGCATGGGAATGCCTAACTCAGGAAGATAACACTCTTACTTGATCTCTGCTAACATTTTATATTCTTATATAAGTTGTTCATGAACCTTCATTGGATCTAATTAAATGCATCCTCACCTCTTAGAGTTACAATGTATTTCGATCATCAGTTACCCTTATGACCTCACACATTAGGGGGCATCTTTTGTAACACAAATTTTCACATCAATTACATGTGTGAGATGGCTTAGCCATTTTACCTAGCTTACAAACTCAAATCCCATTCTACTTCATCAAACTCATCTATAAAAAAAGAAAATTATTTCCATCCATGGGTCACCCATGTGAAAATCGTGGATGTCCATGTATTGGTATTTTTCAACTCGTATATTCCCTCAAAAAATCTGAAAAAATAAACTATGATACATGACCGTTAGCATGTTATCCCACATATAAATCTGTGAACATATTTTTTGACAAGATTTGACTCAAAAATGACTTTTCCTTTGCAGGATGGTGATTGAATGGAGGGAGAGGGATCATGAAGGGATAGATGCAGTACTTGAAAGAGATTCATAGGCACCCCAAGATTTAAAAATATGTGGCCTTTATAAATTTTTGGCTCTCAAAGGAATGAGGGACTAGGTGAGGTTACTCCAGATGCTCGTAAACTACTGGGATCCGAAGATAGAGGCCTTCAATATTGATGGGAAACCATGGAGGATTGAAGTGAATGACATATATTTTATCATAGGAATGTCTTATCGGGGTGAGGTGGTGAATCTAAAGACTCATGGAGTTGGGGGTGGTATGACTATGGAGGAGTATATTGCCACCCACTGTATTGCAGGAACAAACAAAGTAGGGATCCAACACCCAATTAGGGTGATTGAGAACCTGAGCTTAAATATCATCATACTTTTTCTTACATGGATCTTGTGGTTGACCTCATTGCACCAGGACTCGAGGCCACTCATGTTCTACATGGTGGAGTGTTTACGACCCACTTTTAATGAATTGTGTACCTCACTACTGGCTAACATGAAGAGCCAGCTGATGGATTGCAAATAAGGGAGAAAGAGAAATTTTTTATTTGCGTCCATTTTGTGTAGTTTTTTCTTTGAGTAGGTTCTAGGCTTGAGCCCTAGAGTAGAGATTATTTCACATGTAACGCATGATCCAACGATGTCATAGGGGACCGATGTGATGAGGCGACTAGGAGGTGGTAGGGTGCCAACCCCCTACAATGATGTCTTATTTTTCTAGTCGCTTCGACAAGTTATAGCCATTGACAACTATCCTTATGTCGGGATCAAATACAAAGGGGATACAAATATTCCTTTTCCACTAGGTTCCACCTACGGTGATATTGCTAAGAAATGCCTTTTATATATTTCATTTTTTTTGTTTTTTCAAAAAGCATAAAAATGAAAAATCTTTGTATGGTATCAAGTATTAAAAACTACTTTGTCACGCAAATGTAGGTCCATAATGACCAGATGGATTCCCATGATATTAGTGGAGGATCCAGGGAGATGAGCATGCGAGAGGATATGTAGAGATAATGTTGTAGAATGTGCAGGGGAACATGTCTCGATTGAAACACATGATTCCTATAGTTCAAGTGGAGGATCTGCTAGAGGCTATGAAATGATAGGTAGTGGGTGTTCCCTATATGTGGGTGTGACTTTTCCCACATATCGTGAACGCCATAGTGTGATATCATGATACGCATCAGGCATCACAGGCGTAGAGTCCATGGTCACATATAAATCAGTCATATATGTATTTTGAGGGTGTTAGCCCCATCTTGTACTATGTGTTAGGATATTTAGACACTTAAGAGTTAGTTAATATCTACTTGGTCTAATGTGTCGTTAGGTAAAAGTGTGTTTCTTAGTGTGTTTCTTTAGTATGCATTAGTATGAATTTGTAGTTAGGAAATCCAATGGTCACAATATGTTCCCGACATAAAGTGATCAGACGATTCATAGTCTCCTCGATCTTAATGACCATTGATATGTGGTTTAACACTCGATTGGTCCATGATCTATATTTAAAGATTATGGAGGCTCATTTTCCGATGATCGATTGTGAGAAAATATTTTGTAAAGTCTCTCTGTAATCTTTTTATTTTGCATTAATAAAATGCTCCAAGTGGTTGTGTTGGCACGGGGGCAGACCTGGGGTTTGACACTACAACAACGCACCAACAAAACCCTAACTACCGACCCTTTTGGAAACACCTGTGAAGCAGATGAAGTCTCACTCGAGGTAGAGGCAGGGGTGATTGTAGGACTCCAGTGTCTGCAACCTTAGCTGGGACACATATCTGTGACTGCAACACCGTAACAAAACACTTAGCATTTATAGTTCATCAATACCCAGTTTATTCTACAACGCAGTTAAACCCTAATAGTAAATCTGTGCAACATTCCCATAGATTCAATAGAGTCAAGCACTAAGCATACTAACATAGATCAGATCTAGCATTCACTCACATTATTTAGCACTAAGCTACTACATTAGATTTATTCATAATCTAACATTGCACTAAGCATTTAATCATATAAACAAGATAGAAACCATAAAGCACAAAGCATTCACAACACAGGATATACGTGGTTCACCCCCACCCTGGGACTACGTCCACCGAATCTTAGTCTTCTTTATTAGCTTCCTTCAATCTTCTTACATGCACAGAGCCTCGATATCAACTTCGTAGAGGACAGGAGATCTGTGCACTCTTCGCTAGACCCTCCTTCCCCAAGCTAGGTTACAGCACAAATCCTACATATAGTCTCTACGATCACTTTCACTTAGCTCTGCAAGTCTCACACAGTAATCATGAATCACTTACAACTATTACCTGCACTTAGCACAAATTATAGCTATTCGATCACATAGATCGAAATTTAGCACTTAGCACACTAGCCTCTTCTTACATCACCTAGCTTCCTATTTATACATTACAAAATGGGCCTAAACATGGGTAAACCCATGGGTTGACATTCCCATACCTGTTACATAATCCTAAAACCCAAAAATCCCTAAAAAGGGGTCGAGATCCTGGGATCTCTTCTTTGTCTTGCGCTTCACCTTCGACAGCCCGTTGATGTCCCAAAACTAGGTCAAACATGACCAAGAATCCTCAAAACTTGGTCAAGGGCCAACAAGTCCCCAACACTTACATGTGACTCGTCCCGAGTCACTCTGATCTAGGTAGATCTGCTTCAAAATCCTCGAGATTAACTCGAGATGCTTCGACTTGTTGTTGTGCCATGACCTCCTGTTCAACAAACTATTGGATGACTACTTCATTGACAGGCCCCTCTAGGCGTTGTTTAGCTGCAGTGATGACTTTCTCTAGTTCTGCTCCTCGACCTTCGATCTCTGTGAATAGTTGGTAAGTCTCATCTTGTATAGGTTGGAGCCTTTGAGTCACTTCCATGAATCTTCTTTGAATGGTGTGGACCTGCTGTTGAGAAATGTGCTTCTCTTGGGAACGTTTCATCCTTTCAATAGCTGACAGGGGCTTCAACTGTGCCTATATTGTTTCTTCTTGCTGCTTCGCCTCCTGGAGATGTGACTCCAGTGCCTTTAATTTTGGATTCTCAGTGAGTTTCTCATAAGTCTGGGCACTGCAATCACTTAGTTTCTTACAATCCATGGAAAGGGACTTTATTCTCTCAACTGTGCTCCGGGCAGTTGCTTCTCTTTGATCCCTTACATCCTGCGGGGTGTTGGGCACTGTGCGGAGCTCTAAGTCTGCTATTATTTGTTGTAGCTACTAGATAGCTTTCACGAGCTTCTCTACTTGATGCTCAACTTGGTCTTCTGCGCTTGGCTCTAAGCCTGTCACAGAGAGGAGTGCTCTGTTGACTGCTTCTTTCACTTCAAGTTGCTCTGTGAGAAACTTTTCTTTTTCTTGTTGAATATGTGCTTTCTCCTCTTCAAACTTTGTCTGGAGAGAAACCTTCTCTTATTATGCAAGTCGGTGTTGTTCTACGAGTACTTCTTGCACTTGCTTCAAGGCCTAGGTAGCTTGTTTAGTTTCTTTTTGTGTGCGAAGAAGGCGAGCTTTGGTCGCATCAGCTAGTCGATGGTGTTGGGCTGGCTCATATCCTAACTCTAGTTCTCTTGATGGCAGGGGCGCAGTGGACACTGCCTGACTGGACTGAAGGGCCTGTTGTACCCCTCGGAGTTCGACCTAGATTCTGTCATACATATCCTCCTGCTTGGAGTCTTGTTTCTGCAAGATTTCCTGCAAGGCATCATTTACAGTTGCGATGATGAAGTCAAAGTCATCGATAGTGAGAACAGTCTTCATCTTAGTCAAGGTGGCTCTGGATTTCTTCCGAGAAGAGGGTTTCAGGGGAGAAACCTTCCTCTTCTCCAAGGGATCATCCTAATCTCTAGGTGGTGTTACTTCACCCTGCTTCTTCTCATCTTCTTTTCCATGTATCTCTTCTACTTCATCATCATCCCCTCGGCCAGGTGATACTGAAGCAGTATTTTAAGAGGAGCTGCTTAAGTCTTGGACTTCTTCAGTCTTCTTTCTTCTGCTGGTTCTATTTTTTTCATGTTCTTTGTGAGAAGCCTCCAGGCTGTCAAGTTCAAAATCAGAAATCTCTACAGGGTCAGTGGAGATAAGGAAGTCTGCTGACCAGTCCTTAGTTATCTCCTCAAGGTCCTCTTTTGTGAACTTGTAGTACGACTGAATCTCCTCCTTATGTTTTTCTGATCACACAGTAATATAGATGAAGTGCTGATCTGCATGGAACTTCATGAGGGGTTGGAAATGCTATAGGTTGTTCGATGTCATGCGAGGTTCAACTTCGATAGCCCTCTTCAGTTGGAGATAGTATGTGTGAAAGACTCTGTTCGAATGCCACTATTTTCCCATATTGCTCGAGTACCATAGCATGGTGAACTTCCCAACAAGTGGCTCAAACAACTCAATGTCCAGGAAGGTCGCACCTTCTAGCATATCCCAAGCAACAAACATGATAAGTATCAGAAGCCAGCTAAAGTGGAACTCGTAGCCATGATCCTATGCTTCGCAAGAGTCTAATTCTAGCTGATTAACTAAGTACTTCACCGAGTTCATCTGTACGCCTTCCATGCGTTTCCCCATTAGGTCAATGACAAAACTTGTGACCTGCGTGGGTCTGTTCTTCCTTACTATATTTCCTGTGATTAATTGGCATGATAGGTGCATTGCACCATTTTGGATGGAAGCTACCTTGTAGGCTTGCATCCCATTATCAACATCGCCATATGTATCCTTGATCTTTTGGGCTAATGCACGATCTGTGGCTTTCCCTAGATAGAAGCCCTGTGGGTCGGGTCCTTGCATACTCAATCTGGCGATCCTGTGGATCAACGTCGGATCGATTGTGATACAGAGGTATAGACATAAGTAGCCACCATGGTAACATGAAAGTAGAAGCTTGACACAAGCGTTAACTTCCTGGTGCCTTCCAAAGTGTGGGATTTTCATTACATTCAATAGGGTGGACTGCACGAGGTTCATCATCCACGGCTGGGGGATTATTTTCGAGTTCTTCCCCTTCATCTTGGTCAAGTATTTATATGGGGCGAGCATACTATGGATCTTTTGGTCTCCTAAGTTGAAGTTGTTGAACTTCAATGTTGCGATCTTGTCCTGCTGCACTCGAACTGCGCATATCCCCTTCGGGAGGTACGTAGTAACCATGGTGTACTCAAAATCTCTCGACACACTATCACGACTCATCGCATCGGCTAGAGGCAAGATGTAGTCGGGTAATATGGTTGGGATTAGCTTCACATTTGCTAGGTCATCTCTGTTCTTGTTTCACTTTTCCTCTGTTGGTCGGGATGGTCCGGATATGCGAGCAGTCGACGGAGAGGCTTGCACTCCTCTAGTCGACGATGCTTGTATACCCACAGACATTACTCTTTCAGATATTACTCTTTCAGTCATGAGGTCGATGAGTACCTCCTTCACAGACTCTTTGAATGTGTTAATTTCTTCGGACATACACGCTCATGGTTGAATATCTCAGGTTTGAAGAATAACTATTCAATGCAATAGGATGGATGGTGATAGCGTGATGATCACTGTGCAAAATAAACTAATCTATGTGCTTAGATAATCATGGTTAGAAAAAGTGTTCTCGATGCAAGGTTTGATGGAATAATTAGATAACTAGGCAATGTATCTCTCCAACAAGTGAGAAGGATTCATTAATTCAGTTCAGTCCATTATGATGCGGTCCCAATGGTCTGATGGTGAGATTTCTGACCATAAATGACTTTCTACACTTTTAGGGTATCAATCTAATGGTTATATTGTTCCCAATGGCTATATTGCTTCACCATTGCGAAGTTTCATGTGACGTTGTTCTGATATCCCGACGAAGTTTTAGTTTTGCAAATTTTCTTTCTACAAAGTTCCCTCTGGAACCTTCTGTAACTTTTCAATCTTTGATCTCTTATTGTTTAGTTTTCTATCCTACTTTCTAGTGAGCTTTGTCTCGGTATTCCTCTTTCCATTCTGATTCTTATCTCCTCTTGGCATTGAGATTCTTTCCTAGGATTCAAGGGCAATACTTCTTCTCTATTCGGGGTAGGTGCTTCAGTATTCTATGAGTTTTCTTGTGTTCTTCCAATTTCGACATCAAAGTCTCTGATTTTAAATAGCTTCGATCTGTTCTCTTGTTCTTCAATCAAGTGTGCAATCCTCCTAGTCATGAAATATTTCAACTCTTGCTTCTTCTTCTCTAAGACTTCTTCTTCTTTCCTTTTGGCCAGATCCCCTTCAATCCAAGGTTTTCCTAGTAATATAAAAAATGGAGCATTGTTCTCAATAAATTTAACAACTTCAAATTCTTCCTTTGTCGAAGTTCCATGGGCCCTCATAGATATCTGGGTGATCTTTCCACATACGGTTATCAACTTTCCTCTAAATAAGCCTATTCCCCCCAATGAAGGAATCATAGCAGGCTTTCCTAAAGTTTCCCAAGTTCTTTCTATCATAATATTCACCTGTGTTTCTTCATCCAAAAAACAATCAATGTCGAAGTCTCCTATTCTTTCTTCTATGTGCTCTTTTCCTTTGAATATCTCTGATAAGTTGATATTTCAGTGGTCATTCAGGGTTTCTTTCATTTGCAACAATATAGTCTCTGATTATTTCATGGTTTCTACCATGGTCTTAGTTTCTTAACCTTCCTCATGGTCTTCTTTTCTCATATTAATTTTTTCAAGCTTAGCTATCATTCTAGTGCAATGTAAAACTTCATTGTCCATAGCTTTACAACAAAGACAACTAGATCTTCTACCAGGACATTCCTTAGCTAGATGTCCCAGTCTTATGCAACTATAACAAAGGGTTAATCCTCGTTTTCTTTTAAATGATCCCCAATATTTCCTATACTACGCACTAGAATCATAGTAGCTAGCCTGAAAAAAGTCTTCCTAGGATCCTGCATCCATTGGTTAGTCCAAACATTCTTTCTATGCACATGTATAGCATATCTTTCACTATTCTTATCAGATCTACTTATATCAAATATTCCTTCTTCTAGATGTGCCCTAATTTTCAAGCTAGGACAAAATTTATCAAACATACCTATATCCATACTTTTGAAACAAAATTTTCCACTTATCTTACCTTTAACAAAGCACAAATCCTTCAGATTGTACCTCTTCTCTTCAGATCAGACTTCTTTTCTAAGCACAGAGCTTCACAAATTAAGTAGAATACTGCGCACTAGGGAGACAGATATACGCACGAAGCTTTCACAGTTTCAGGTCAGATCTTCGCAAAAATCTCCTATTTCCTTAGTTCCCAACAATCACAGTTTCGATCCCACAACGAAACCATTTGTTGGCATAGGGGAAGACTCGGGGTTTATTGCTACAACATCGCACCAAAAAAACCCTAACTATCGACCCTTTCAGCAACACTTGCGAAGCAGATGAAGTCTCACCTGAGGTAGAGGAAGGGATGGTTGCAGGGATCCATTGTGTACAACCTTAGCTAGGACACAGATCTGTGACTGTAACACCTTAACAGAACACTTAGCAGTTATAGTTCATCAATACCTAGTTTATTCTACAACGCAGCTAAACCCTAATAGTAAATCTGTGCAACATTCCCATAGATTCAATAGAGTCAATAACTAAGCATACTAACATAGACCAGATCTAGAATTCACTCACATTATTCATCACTAAGCTACCACATTAGATTCATTCATCATATAAAAACACACTAAGCATTTAATCATATAAACAAGAGAAAAACCATAAAGCACAAAGCATTCACAACACATGATATACGTGGTTCAGCCCCACCCTGGGGCTATGTCCACCAACTCTTCGTCTTCTTTATTATCTTCTTTCAATCTTATTACATGCACAGAGCCTCAAGATCAACTTCACAGAGGACAGAAGATCTGCGCACTCTTCGCTAGATCCTCCTTCCCCAAGCTAGGTTACAGCACAAAGCCTACATATAGTCTCTACGGTCACTTGCACTTAGCTCTGCAAGTCTCATACAGTAAGCATGAAGAACTTACAACTATTACTTTCACTTATCACAACTTACAACTCTTTGATCACATAGGTCGAACTTTAGCACTTAGCACACTGGCCTCTTCTTACATTGCCTAGCTTCCTATTTATACATTACAAAATGGACCTAAACATGGGTAAACCCATGGCCCAAGATTCCCATACCTGTTACATAAGCTCAAAACCAAAAAATCCCTAAAAAGGGGCCGAGATCCCATGATCTCCGCTTCATCTTGTGCTCCACCTTGGACAACCTGTCGATGTCCAAAAACTAGGTCAAACATGACAAAAAATCCTCAAAACTTGGTCAAGGGCCAACAATCCGCATTGGCTGGGGCCGTGGATGTTTCCTTGTAGGGATTTTACCACGTCAAAATATCAGTGTGTTGATCTTTGATCTGGTTGTGTTAGTGGTTACTGAAGGTTTTCCTCCTCTGTTGGAATACATGTGCTTTCGAACATGGTATCAGAGCCTATTTGAAGACCCGCTCCTATTGTAGATCGAGATCATAAAGAAAAGTTTCCTCATCTCCATTTTTTTTCATTTTTGTACATTTATGGGCTAAGAGGACTATTCTATTGCGTCCATATCACTTTTTTTTGTTGGGAACACTTTTTGTTTCACTCGAAAAGGTTTATGTTTTCCCAAGATACGACCATTTCATTAAGATCTAGAAGTATAAATCCTGAATACACATTTTTAAAATTTATGGAGAGTATTACTTTTGGTTCTATTTCGGTTTTATATTATTTGTTTCTGGGTTGCTACTCTTTTAGATATGTTTATTCTATTTTCCCCGCACCCTGTGTGATCTCATAAAATCATAAACATATAGGAGAATGTGCATCTTCCAGGTAATCTAACCGAGATCTAGCCCTTGTTGTCATCGAGAAGTGAAATTTTTTTCTTGTGTGAAAAGAGTTTTTTTTTTTTTTTTCGCACGCTCAACAACAACAATCATCTTGCTAAACAATACAATATGTTTTTCTAGCCCATTTGGTTAAAATTTGCCTTATTAAGTAAGAGGTCTTGAGTTGAAGTCTCTCCTTTTGTTACTTTTTTTGAAAAAATTCATTCTCCATTATAAAGTGTATTTCACATCAAGTATAAAAGTGAATCACTATAAGTAGCTTTAATACTTTATTTTAGAGTTATTTATTTTGCATGTGGCTTCTCTTTTATAAAGTAACTTGATTGTAAAAGTGATCCCCACTTATTTTTATAAAAGTGGGTCACTTCATAAAGCAACTTACATCACCACATGCTCCTTTGGTTACTATTTATGCCTTTTTTTTTAAAAGGGCATAACTTTCACATCCAAAGTCCGTTTTTAGTGTCATTTTTTTTTAAACCGCACAATTTTTTGAGATATTTCCATCCATATCATCAGTTTCAGTTTTTAAATCCATATTATCTACACATTTAATATGGATTATTCCAGTAATATTTTTCTTACTAGCACCAACTACTTCTAATGGAAATCTCATATGGAGAATATACAACTTGAGTGGGCCTAATGGTTAATAACATGTGTTTCCTCTTAAGAGGTCACAAGTGCAAATCCAGAGGGGGGTAGGGTATGTATACCTTCGTATACTTTACCTGTCAAATCGCTGGGCAGAGGGGGTCCCTTTTCCAACAATCAAGGGGGTCTCATACACCAGTTTGGTGTTTGGCTTGGCTGTGACCTTAAAAATGGATTATTATTATTATTATTAAGAAGTAAAGGCTTGTACCATATTACCTTGGGAAAGGAAAAAGAACCCATTGATGATGATAAGAAATTAAAATGGGCTAATAGGAGTGACGAAGCACATGGACTAATCATAATGTCCATCTCTCCTGATTTAAGGTTCCACCTTAATGAAATTTATGACCCTGATGAAGCTTGGGAAAATATTGAAACTGTGTTTGGTAAAATCAATATTATTCGAGCAAAACAATTAGAAAATCAAGTACTGACTTTAAATCCAAGTGATGTTTCTTGCAATGGAGACTATCTATCTAAGTTTAAAACACTCAAAATTTTATGTGAAGAATGTGAGATAAAGATGGAGGAAGAGCGTTGCATCTATATTATTCTCTCTAAGATAGGTAGTGCAAATTTTGTGTTTGTATCTACTTTTTATGCCTTGAGAGAGGCTCTAGGGACAACTTATAAAAAACCCACTCTTGAGTCCTTTGTGCTGCTTTGATTAGAGAGGAAGATAATCTTTTACAACTTGGAGTGATAAACACTACAGGTACCTCCAACAAAGCCTTATTTTCCCAATAGAAAGATAAACCCAAGAATCCCAAGAAGCAACATACTCGCTACAACAACAAGCAACATAAGGGTCCCAAATCCGCTCAGGCAACTTTAGCTCCTAATGGTGACAAAGGAGAAAAATATAAAAATAAGAAGACTAGAAGACATTGCAACTTTTGTGATAAAGATGGTCATGATGAGTCCAAATGTTTCAAGAAGATGGCAGATTTAGAAGGAACGATGAAGAAGCACAACATCAATATTGATTCTACTACTACTACTTCTTCTTCTTCTTCTCATGGACATGCACTTTCTGCTTCTGGTTTCTCCTTCAATAAAACTTCTACTTCTTCTTCTGATGAGTGGCTTATTGATTCTGGAGCATCTTATTATATGGCTAAGGATAAAGACATATTTTCTTCTCTAAATGAATGTAACACTAAGAAAATATGTGTTGGTGATGATATATCTCTTAGTGTTGTAGGATCTAGGATAGTTCAAGTAGATAATGGCCATTTCAATGATGTGTTCCAAGTCTTTCTTGTAACCTTCTATCAGTATATCAAATCACTCATTCAGGTGAAGGTAAAACCGTAGAGTTTTCACCTCACCAAGTTGTAATCAATGATCTAAAAGATCCTAAGAATGTTCTTGCAACTGGAATTGCTAATGATATTACCAGGTTGTACAAGTTTGACAACTTTGGGTCATCATCTTTTTCATCAGTTTTTGTTGATTATTGCGATGACTTGCGCAAAATTTGGCATGAGCGGTTTGTTCATCTAAAATATCCTTCATTGCAGCAACTTTGTAATCAACATATGGTGACTGGTCTTCCTCTTGTTTCATGCAGAGATGGTGTTTGTGCCTGTTGTGTTCTCGACAAACATCATCGAGAGAGTTTTGAAAAAAGTTCCTCTTGGCACGCCTGAGGCCTTTTGCAACTTGTTCACAGTGATTTGTGTGGTCCAATTTCTTATCCTTCTTTTTCTGGGTGCAAGTGCTTCTTAAATTTCATTGATGACTTTTCCAGACGTACTTTTGTTTACTTATTAAAACTTAAGAGATAAGCTTTTGACAAGTTTTTGGCCTACAAAGCCCTTGTAGAAAAGAAATATGGACATCAAATTCAAAGGTTAAGAACAAATAATGGAAGCGAATATGTGAAAAATAAGTTTACAAGTTACTGCACTACAAAGGGCATCCAAATGCAACACACTATTCCATATACTCCACAACAAAATGTTGTTGCTGAGAGAAAGAACTACACATTAAAAGAAATGGCTAATTGTATGATCCAATCTAAGGGATTAAATATAAATTAATGGGCGGAAGCCATCAAGTGTGAAAATTACATAGTAAATCACACTTCCACAAAGGATCTTAAAATTATAACACTGGAAGAATCTTGGACTAAAATTAAAGCAGTTGTAAGTCACTTCCGTGTATTTGGCAGTATAGCATGGGCTCACATTTCGGATGAGAAAAGGAAAGCATTGCAGCCTAAAAGTGAGAAGTATATATTTGTTGGTTATTTTGAAGATGTCAAAGGTTACAGACTTCTTCAACCACATTGTAATGAGATTATTATTATAAGAGATTCTAAATTTGATGAAAATATCTTGGCTTGTGAGCCTAATTCAATGATTGTGCCTTCTTTAGCCTGCGAGCCATCTTCGACGTTTGTTCCTTCTTCTATTCCTATTCTTGTTTCTTCTTTAGATGATGATAGTGAGGATGAAAATCCACCTCTGCCTTCTCACCTTCCTCCATATGAGTCCTTTGAACCTGAACCAACACCAACTCGTCCGCTTCCTAGATGGGTCCATTCAACATGAGAAGCAACTGGCGATCTTGTCGGAGATCCTTCAAATCAACGTCATACATGTTCATAGCTCTAGCGAGCCTCTTCTATTTTGGCTCAAGTTTCATAGACTCATGT
>JASDQU010247166.1:0-12908 GCA_032191745.1 Picea mariana
CAAGTGGAATGATAATATAAGTCTAAATATAGATGATGGAGGGTATAACCATGGCAAAAATATGGGCAAAAAGGGTACAATATATGGTCCTAACAAACACTACCTACCATACAGCCACTCGCATGACTCCTTTTGAAGCAGTGTATGGACAGAAG
This sequence comes from Picea mariana, assembly GCA_032191745.1. Taxonomy (NCBI): domain Eukaryota; kingdom Viridiplantae; phylum Streptophyta; class Pinopsida; order Pinales; family Pinaceae; genus Picea; species Picea mariana. Next base: position 156 of record JASDQU010247166.1, read on the forward strand.
CCACCATCAGTTCTCTCATACTTACCGGGTACCTCGAAGGTCCAGGCGGTTGACCAAACACTTACAGTCCGAGAGGATATCCTTCGTAGCCTTAAAGAGAACTTGGTCATGGCCCAGAATAGAATGAAGCAGCAAGCAGATCAAGGTCGCTTTGAACGTCAATTTGTCGAAGGGGATCAGGTGTTTCTGAGACTGCAACCATATAAACAAACTTCCCTCAAGGGAGAGCAGTGTCAGAAGCTATAACCCAAATTTTATGGCCCTTACACAGTTCTCAAGCGTGTGGGACAAGTTGCATATCAGTTAGCTCTGCCCAGTCAGTCGAAGCTACATCCTATTTTTCATGTTTCATGCTTGAAGAAGGTGATTGGAACCAAGTGCCAAATTCAAACCAACCTTCTAGAGTTAGCTAAAGAAGGATCCATTTGGCTACAGCCAGAAGCAGTTTTGGACTAGCGTGAGCGTCACCTGTGTCAGATAACCGTCAAGGAAGTTCTAGTACAGTGGAAAGATATGACTCCAGCAGATGCCACTTGGGAACCAGCTACCATCCTGCAGCAGTTTCCACATCTCAAGCCTTGAGGGAAAGGTTGTTTTTAAGGGGGCGGACATGTTAAGGTCCTAACCTACACATAGGTAGATCAATGTATTCGGATGTAATAAAGGTCAATATTAATGAGACCTTTCAATAAAGTAGAATAAAGCGGATGTAAGAATACCTAATAGAAGCTTCCGCTTCTAGAAGGGTCTTCCACTAGATGCTTCTCTTAATAGACATATTTAGTATAAATAAGGGGCGAGGGTATGTGAACCCTAGCTTGGAGATTATTGTAACAGAGCGCTACTCAAATGGAGGTTTCCCCCTCGAAGAGGCCTGTGAACATTTCTATCTGAATCAAAGTGTTGTTTCTGTTTCTATTTCGTATATCATTTATGTGTATTGTGAAGATTATGCTGGCTATTTTACTGTTATTCTGTCATTTCTAGCATTTCATTTCTGTTCTGCATATTTTATATATCTGGTATCTTGCACAGTGAACAGAAGCACAGGCAAAAGTCCATTTGAGATTGTATATGGCATGCAGCCAAGGGGACTATCTGAACTGAGGGACTTAGAGCAGATAATGACAAAGAGCGCAAGTGTTGAAGAATTCACAGAGGCGATGGAAGAACTTCACACCAGGGTGAAGGAGTGATTGCTAGAATCAAACCAAGAATATAAGCGCAGGGCAGATCAACATCAAAGACAACTTCAATTCGAAGTTGGTGATCTAGTTCTGGCACATCTGAGGAAGGAAAGGTTCCCAAGAGGAACATACAACAAGCTGAAAATGAAGAAAATTGGGCCATGCAGAGTCCTAAATAAATTGGGAGAAAATGCTTATGAGATTGAGTTGCCGGATGGGATCGGAATATCTCTGACATTCAATGTCTCAGAATTATATCCATATAAGGCTGAGGAAGCAGGAGATGGAAGTGATGAACAACCATAAATCCAGTGGCAGAAACAGATGCCGATCGCAGAAAAGCCACAGATGGAGCGTATACTTGACAAGAGAGTTAGCAAAAGAACCAGGCGGAAGAAATACTTCGAGTATCTGGTCAAATGGGAGAACCAACCAGTGAAAGATGCCAGCTAGGAAAGCGAAGCAGTGATACAGAAGTATGGACAGACCATGAAGGACCTCATGGACAGGAGCCCATGAAAGTTTTCAACCCGAGGAATATGATGCAGGAGCATTGCCCATGACAAGCAAGCCAGCATGTAAGACAATGAACAGCTGGACAAGTCCAGCTGAAACTTTTTGAAATTTCATTCAAGATGATGTGCCAATGTATAAATGATGCATTTATGGAAAGCGCCTTTTGTATATTGTATTGGACTTTGAGCGATATGCTCTCATCCTTAATAGATAGGAGGCATTTAATAGATTTAATGCTGGTAGATAGATGTTTAAGTCTAGATTTGATAGTTTAGAGTCTGAGAGGGAAAACGGATATAGACACCCTCATTGTATCATTGTAACATTATTCAAGAGAAAGAAGGGAAGAGCAAGCAGAGAATATTGTGTGAAGAACACCCATTTACAAGCATTTGAATTAATAGAAGAAGGAAGTTCTGATTCAAACTCATGGTATGTGTTGTTTTCTCTGTGTATGTTGGTTATGTGCTCAGGAATGTTTGCTTCTCATTATGCATTTCTTTGTATATGCTATGCATGTGATTTCATGTGTTAAACTGAAGTCTGAGGGAGAATAAGTTTCAATTGTTTCTCTATCTGAGCCAGGAGATTCCTGCAGGGCGTGCAGTTGAATTCATCCGCAAGGAGTGCGTTGATGAAGGCTCAGTTAGTTTAACACTTGTTCTCATTCACTCGGAAGTGGAATTGGGTTGTTGAAGCCGTGCAAGGAGTGCATAGGCTGCAGTAGAAGTATCAGTTGTGAATCTGAGAAAAGGAAATTGAAGACTGCTGCTGCAGGAAGTGCGCAGAGTCGGAAGGATTCAACACTTGGGAAATTGTTGAATGTTGAGTGCAAGGAGTGCGTGCAAATTCTCCTGAAAGAGTCAGAGTGGAAAAGCTCAGGAGGTATAGCACCTTTGTAATATCGTTGAAGAAGAGCAACGGAGGTTTGTGCCGAGGAAATTTCGAGCAGGAGATGCAAGTGCAAGTGTCTGAGAACAAGTTTTGAGAGAGAACATTTAGCCTTCTCCAGAAATCCTCAAGGAGGAGGAATCGACGGTCAGGATCTTCTGAGGAGATCGACTAAATCCCATCAGCCGTTAGATCTAGGGAAGTTGCACAGGGTTTAATTCGTAGTGGACAGAGGAGGAACTCAGAGGAGTCATCAGGATATTTTCTTCATCGGGGTTTCGTTGAACAAGAGAATCGAGACCTCATAAGTCCCAAAATCCCGAGAAGGGATCATATCCGTAGATCCCGGACGAGACACGTGTCAGAAATATGGAGCGAGTTGGGGTTCGGCAATTCGGGGTTTCCAGGGATATAGAACTCTCGCCTGTTCAAATTGTGATTTGTGATTTCCCAATGGGATTTTTTCACTGTCCATCAGCGAGGATGCGTGGCGAGAGATCCCGAATAGTTTGGACTTCAGGATATCGGGATTTCCGGAGACAAGAGTCTTCGCACGTTGAAATAGCAACCCATGATTTCCCGACATGGTTGGAGCCATCGATTCGAGGGACACGTGTCCGAGGATCAAAAGGAGTCGGGGTTCGGCATTTTGGGATTCTTGGTGACAAGAAACTCACAACAGAAGAAGTCGTGAAATCCTGAAACGCGATGGTCCCACTCTCAGAGCACTTTAGTGGAGGACATGTGTTGAAGGGTCAACCCTCGCTGGAGTCAACACTAGGTGGCATCGGAAATCAGAGAATCAGGAATTCCAAAGGCAGAAGTTCTACGCATCGCAAATCCACGAAGTCCGAAACTCCGAAGTGGGAAAGGACTGTGGTCTTGGGGATCAACAGGTCACATGTAAAAGGAACAAGTGGAGGGGGATAAGAGGTGCAACCAGTGAGGTAAGTGATATACAACCTCCCAAGTGTCGATTTCCTGATCGGTAAAATTCCCGATAGGGGTAAAGGAAATCGTTGAGGAACTTTCATCGAGTTTCAGGGACTGGAAGACCCGAATCTGGGAGTTAAGACTCGTGAATACATGAAGTCCGATTTCCCGATAGTGCAAGGGGATATTGTCAAGGAAGCCCTGTGGGTGTAGAAGAGTCCCGATAAGGGATTTGAAGAAGCAATTTATCTCTTCGGGCCTGGGGAAAGAAGGTCCTGGTGAGAGCAGACGTGCCCTGGGAGGCGCGTTCTGCATCAATGACTTAGGTTACAATTGTGTAGTTAAAGAACCATGTTTCCACTACAGACAGAGTGTATGCTTAAGAATATAATATAGGCACTGAGTACACTACATTGGGGATTTGGCATTCATTAGCATCAGAAATGATTGAGTACACTACAGCGACAAGGAAACCAAAAAAAATGGATAATCGAAGGTCATGACTCGACCACCAGAAATAAATATAGGTGCGCGTGGGTGCTATAAATTAGTTATCACCCACTCCAAGAAGATCATAGTGCTACCCAAAACCAGATGATGTGAACATAAATGATTCATCTGCGTGTGTAGCAGTTCCCACCGAAATCTGAAACCAAGTTTTGTCCAAATCTCTTTTCAATCGAAGAATGTAAGAAAGGTACAAGACATCCTCTCTTAATCACCTTTATATGCACATATATGGAAGTTGACCACTTTCATATATGCGCATATAAAAAAATGGTTTTCTTTCATATATGCACATATACAGAAGCTGACCACTTCTATATATGAGAATATACGCAAGTGGTTGATTTTTGTATATGCACATATAGGGAAGTGGTCAACTTTCATATATGTGCATATATGGAAGCTGACCACTTCCGTATATGTGCATATATGGAAGTGGTCACATATACAGATTCTGACCACTTCCGTATATGAACATATGCAAAAGATGGCCACTTCTATATATGCGTGAGAGAGAGAGAGAGGTCAGAGAAAAATGGGAAGATAGAGGGAGGGATTGTGAGAGGTGTAGAGTGAGAGAGGGGAAGAGAGAGAGAGATTTTGGGAGGGAGAGAGAAATGGTTGGATTCCATATATGCACATATACAGAAATGGTCGGATTCCGTATATGTGCATATACAAAAGATGACCACTTCTGTATATGTCCATATGCAAAAGTAGTCAGCTTTCGTACATGTGCATATACAGAAGCCAACCATTTCTATATATTCACATATACAAAAGTGGTCAAATTTCATATATGCGCATATACAGTAGCTTACCACTTCTGTATACGCACATATACAAAAGTTGGCCACTTCCATATATGCATATATACGAAATCCGACCATTTATGTATATGCGCCTATACGGAAGCTTACCACTTTCATATATGACTGCTTTCATATATGTGCATATACGAAAGCTGACCATTTTCATATATGTGCATATACGGAAGGGAACTGTTTCCATATATGAGCATATATAGAAGTCGACCATTTTCATATGTGTGCATATACAGAATATGATCGTCGTCTTCTGTATATGCATATATACAAAAGCCAACCATTTCCGTATATGCACTTGTACAAAAGGTGACCGCTTCTGTATATGCACATATATGGAAATGGTTGGCTTCCATATATGTGCATATACAAAAGTTGACCACTTCTGTATATGTGCATATACGGAAGATGACCATTTCCATATATCAACATATATAGAAGCGATCAACTTTTGTATATGCGCATATATGAAATGGTCAGCTTCCGTATATGCGCATATACGAAGTAGTTCACGTGGTGACCCAAAATAAATTCCACCCATATTTTTTTCAAGAAATATAAGGGCACCTCCCTGTTATCGTAGCGAGGTTTATCAAAGACCATGGAACACCTATCCATCTAGTTAGCATTAAATTGCAAGTGGATGCACCAGTCCATACAAATGTGTTTCTTGTTGAAATATGGTTGTTCTCTAGTTCAAGGATCAATAAAAAGATACATCAGATCTTGTTTTGAAATATACAAGTCTTTAACTTGATTTTTATCGAGTCTAGTCCTATCAAACTCGAACATCCTAGGCCTATATTCAGAAATAGAAGTTAATTTTCCTTGGGAAATTGCAATAAATGATAGAATGGTGTGAAATGAGTTGGCCAAGGACTCTCGACTAGGTTTTCTTGTGTCCCTTAATTCATGGACAAGTGATCTCAAGGTGACCATATATTTTATTTTTCATCCCTCCTGAAATGACAAGACAAGTGCTTCATTAATTTTAGCCCATCCTTTATTATGACAAGGAATTGTGGGGTATCTAGTAGACTCTAGCAAAGCTATGAAGTAGACTTCCATGTCAGCATATATGGAAATGGTTGGCTTCTGTATATGCGCATATATGAAAGCAGTCATATACGAAAGCAGTCAGCCTCCATATAGGCACATATACATAAATGGTCATCTTTCGTATATGCGCATATATGGAAGTGGTCAAATTTTGTATATGTGCATATACGGAAGTGGTAAGTTTTTGTATATGCGTATATACGAAAGTTGACCACTTTTTTATATGCACATATACAAAAGCTAACCACTTATGTATATGTAAATTGATGACTTTCGTATATGTGCATATATAGAAATGGTTGGCTTATGTATATGCACATGTATGGAAGTTGATCACTTCCATATATGCACATATACATAAGTGGTCATCTTCCGTAGGATTGTGAGAGGTGTAGAGTGAGAGAGGGGAAGAGAGAGAGAGAGTTTGGGAGGGAGAGAGAAATGGTCGGATTTCGTATATGCACATATAAATAAATCGTCGGATTCTGTATATGCACATATATGGAATCTGACGATTTCTTTATATGTGCATATATGGAATCCGACCATTTCTCTGTCCCTCCCAAACTCTCTCTCTCTCTTCCCCTCTCTCACTCTATACCTCTCACAATTCCTCCCTCTATCTTCCCATTTTTCTCTGACTTCTCTCTCTCTCTCATGCATATATAGAAGTGGCCAGCTTTTGCATATGCACATATACGGAAGTGGTCAGCGTCTATATATGTGACCACTTCCGTATATGCACATATACGGAAGTGGTCAGCTTTCGTATATGTGCATATACAGAAGTCAACCACTTCCCTATATGCGCATATACAAAAATCAACCACTTGCGTATATGCTCATATACAGAAGTGGTCAGCTTCTGTATATGTGCATATATGAAAGACGACCATTTTTGTATATGCACATATACGAAAATGGTAAGATTTCGTATATGTGCATATACAAAAGTGATTAGCTTCTGTATATACCCATATACAAAAGTGGTCACCTTCCGTATATGTGCATATACAGAAGTGGTTATCTTCCATATATTCACATATACGGAAGTGGAAAATGGTCTCACTTCAGTATATGCGCATATATGAAAGATAACCACTTTTGTATATGCACATATAAGGAAGCTAACCATATATGTGCATATACAGAAGCTGACCACTTTAGTATATGCACATATATGGGAGTGGTTAGCTTCCATATATGTGCATATACAAAATCCGCCCATTTTCGTATATGCACATATACGGAAGCCAACCATTTTCATATATGTGAATATACAAAAGTGGTCAACTTCTGTATATGCACATATACGAAAAATGGTGAACTTTCGTATATGCACATATACGAAAGTTGACCACTTCCATATATGCGCAGATATGGAAGCTGGCCATTTTCGTATATGCACATATACAAAAGCGGACCACTTCCATATATCATCATATACGAAAGCTGACCATTTTTGTATATGTGCATATATGGAAGTGGTCAGCTTTCGTATATGTGCATATACAGATGTGGTCAGCTTCTATATATGCGCATATACGGATGTGGTCAACTTCCGTATATGTGCATATACTACACATATACGGAAGTTGTGCACATATATGGAAGTTGACCACTTCCATATATGCACATATACGAAATCTGACCACTTCTGTATATGTGCATATACAGAAGTGGTCAGCTTCTGTTTATGCACATATATGGAAGTGGTCAACTTCTGTATATGTGCATATAGGAAAGTTGACCATTTTCGTATATGTACTTATACAGAAGTGGTCGGCTTCCGTATATGCGTATATACAGAAGTGGTCAGTTTCTATATATGTGCATATACGGAAGTGGTCAGTTTTGAATATCTCTGTAAATTTCTATAAATCTCTATAAATTCCTTGGATTCTCACAAAAGTGTTACCCACCTTCATGTTGTTACCCCATTTCCCTTATTTTTTCTATGATGCATCCATGTTCTTCACTTTCCTTTGACCATTCACCAATGTGAAACTTGTGGTGGAATTTTTAATCAAATTTATCCATGCACAACTAGTTTCCTCAAATAATCCAAAATCTTATAATGGTCTCCGATAACTATCTTCACAATTCCAAAGCATGAATCCCTATCATAATTTTAAAGCACCAATTCCCTCTCAATTTTTACTCAACTCTATCTCCCATTTCTCTAAAAGGCATATTGTCTTTCTCATTATGAAGTTGCCTTGATCTATTTAATTTTTGCATTAAATTCAACTTTTGTTGCATTCAATAGTAGATAAGGGTTTCATGTGAATTATTATTCCCTCCTATAACATGAATACATTCAAAACCAGGGGATGCATGCGCCTTATTTAAAGGCACTCAAATTATGTAAGTTTTTTTTTGTCAATATATTTGTAAACAATTTTTTAATTCTTGGAGTTTAGGGTCATTTGTTCAATCAGCTTAGTAGATTGTAATCAGCTTAGTTTTTTATTTTTTATTTAATAAAATTCTTTATATTTTTGTTTAATAATATTTGTTAGAATAATATAATGTGTATGAGTTTGACAATTAAGAATATGTGTTTTTTATAGTTATAAATTCAAATCTAAGAATAATAATTCACATAAGTAAATTAAATAGTCAAATTATTACAAACGATCCTTTATCACACATACAAGGGAGTTTTACATGAAACATCTCTTATCCCACAAATAAAAAATTCCATACATTAATTTAACATCCTACTAAGATATAAACTTTTCATTTTAATAATAATAATAATAATTTTATGTTAAATCTTAGTATAGATGCCTAAATTTATGCCCATAGAAATGGAAATTGAATAGTAAACCTTTTCATCCATATCCAACCCCTATAGGAAGTTGCATGTCTGCACAACTGCTAATATTCACACACATTGAATATTCCCTTCCCTAATATTCACTTCCCTATTCCCTTCCCTAAACTGTAGACTATCTCCTTATTGAACTTCATATCAAGGTTTAAATTTTACTCCTTTCTTTCAAGTCGCTTGATACACATATCTTGGCATTTTTTGGTGGGGTTTGTACAGAGGTCAAAGATCTAAACGTGAGCATTCATCTTCGAGTTACGCTCTTCTCCTTTTCTTTCCATTCCCGCTATTCTGTCCTGTAATTGGATGCCTATTTTCACAGGCAGTCTTCTAATCTGAATAGATATGGTCGATAAGACTTGTATTTAGTAATTAGAAATTCCATACCCAACGATTAAACCAAAATATTTAATAGTTTGAACAGACCTTTGTTGGTCAGAGTGCATTTGGCTAGATATAGTCCATATAGTTCACAGGGAAGTGATATAGTGCCTATCTGGACCGATGCATTTTTCTAACACACTACCCATTGTACCTATTTGTTCAATTTTTACAGTGTTGTGATGCATCCATATTGTTGGATTCTGAAGGACCCATTTCATCGGAATTGCTTTCAGAAAAAAACTTTGGAATACAAAAACTCAATGTGATCGACAAAATAAAGTCTGTAGTTGAAGCATCATGCCCAGGCATAATATCATGGGAAGACATTATTTCATTAGCAGCTCACGACACGGTTCATTTATCTAGAGGGCCAATCATTGCGATTCCTCTGGGAAGAAGGGATTTAATCATGGCCAACAATGTATTAGCCGATCAATTTCTCCCCTCTGAAGCCATCAGTGTAGACCTTATGCTCAATCTCTTCACTGCTAAGGCAATGAAGTTAGAAGAAGTTGTGGCAATGCTCGGTAAGACCAAAATCTTCATCACATAGATAGAGATATATGACACAACATAGGGCTATCTTAGGCCAGCACAGAATAGCCAGCAACACCACAACTTTCCTCCAGCAATGGGTTTAATAATCGACCCCAATACCTGTGCCTCAACGAAAAAAATCTGATGGGAATCAAACACAAGTTTCCTCGGACTCGAACTTGAGATCTGTGCTTCAACAAATACACTGGAATGAAAATAAATGCAGTATGCACAACCAACAAAACCTTGTTATTATCACATATATATCTAATGAAAAAAATGTTGAGGTATTCTCCACTTGTTGGCTGCTATCTTTTGGCTTCTAGTTTCTCCTTATCTAAACTCGGTCTTAGTCTCGGTCTCGAACTGAACTCATCAATTGAAAAAATTATACACTCGATTGCAGATTTCTAGAATTCTATGTGAGAGGCTTCTTTTTAGTAGGTTTCTTTGTTTCCTGGAGCATCATTGCTCGAGTTCGAATCGCACAAACCGAAAACTTTTGTTTCTTGGCCCTATTGGTGCATGCCTCTTCATGGATCGCAGTATCTCCACTTGGCCCTCCTCTGATAAATTGTGAATGTAAGGAGAAAGTACAATGAGAAGAGTTAATGAAGAACTACTATGCAAAGGGAAAATAGTTGAGCTAAATAGGCTCAAGCAAATCAAGAAAAGAAAAGTATAGCTGGCCAGGACAGTTGGCAGTGTACAGTCAGCCTGTTGAGGTTACATTATATTTAGCACTCCCTACTAAACTCAACAGTTACAAACATCAACAATGATTATGCCCAAGTGTTGTCTCTGAAAATCAAAAATATATTTTCCTAGTGGATTTGTGAAGATATCTGCGAGATGATCTCGAGAACCACAGAATTGAAGTGCAATATCACCATTATTGACTAGCTCACGGATGAAGTGAAAACGAGTGTCAATGTGTTTGCTTTTCTTATGAAACACGTGATTTTTAGATAGAGATATTGTTGAAGTATTACCATAGAAAATAGGATTTGGATCCTTTTCTGTATGTGACATATCTTTCAATATTCTTCTCAGCCACACAGCTTGACAGGAAGCTGAGGTAGCAGCAACATACTCTGCCTCTGCAAAAGATATTGAGACAATTGGTCGCTTCTTTGATGCCCATGAGATTAGGTTCGTGCCCAGGTGAAAAACATGTCCAGATGTGCTTTTCCTGTCATCTAGGCTGCCTGCAAAATCACTATATTTGTAATGAAATAGTTGATTACTATCAGATTTAGTGTACCATAAGCCAAAATTGAGAGTTCCTGCAACATATCTCAGAATTCATTTCGTCATTTTCCAGTGAGAATCTTTGGGGGATTCCATGAATCTGGAAACAAGGCTGGTTGCATACATAATATCAGGCCTAGTTGCTGTAAGATACAACAAATTGCCTACTAAACTTTTGTATAGGGTAGGGTCCACTGTAGGGCCTTCATCTTTCTTGCTCAATTTTGTGCCTAGAGGTATAGGGTTTTCTACTGGATTGCATTCTTCCATGCAAAATATTTTGATGATGTCTGCTGCATACTTTTTCTGATAGACAAAAATTCCTTTGGTTGATTGATCAACCTCAATCCCTAAAAAATATTTCATTATGCCAAGATCTATCATCTCAAACTCAGATTGCATGGCATGCTTAAAATTTGTTAACTCAAGATTTCCAGTATAGATCATGTCATCAACGTATAAACATACAATCAAAATTTTACTGTGCTGATCTGTTTTGGTGTAAAGAGTTGGCTCATTTTGGCTTCTACTGAAACCACTTTTGATCAGGTAAGTGTCAATTCTACTGTACCAAGCTCTTGGATCTTGCTTTAAGCCATACAAGGATTTCTTCGACCGATATACTTTGGCTGGTTGTTCTTGGACTTCAAATCTCGGTGGTTGATCGACATAAACTTCTTCTTCTAAGAAACCATTCAGGAATGGCGACTTGACATCCATCTAGTATACTTGCCATTTGTGTTGGGTTGCTATGGCCAATAGAGTCCTTACAGTTTTTAATCTTGCTACTGGAGAAAAAGTTTAGTAGGCAATTTGTTGTATCTTACAACAACTAGGCCTGATATTATGTATGTAGCCAGCCTTATTTCAGGGTTTTACGACTCAAGCGCCTGATCTCATGTCCTCTTGACCCCCGAAATATCGATACGCGGAATGCAAAAATGGCAAAGTGTCCTTCTCCTTTCCGAAAATCTCCCGAAATCCTGGATTGCTGCCATGCATCTCATCAAGATAGACGGTCCTCCTGCGTTTCGTGATTTCGCGACTTGCGACCCCTGGTGACACAAATCCTCTGTCAACTTGAAACCCCGGTAGACGAAATACCAATGGTTTCCTCGATCTCCACCACGTATCCCAACGAATGGATGGTTGTGATCTTTTCGAGATTTCGGGACTTTCACCGTGGAGTGTCCCGACCTTCGTCAACAAGACCTCCAATATCCCGAACTCTGAAATGTCAAAATTTCGATGGTGCTTGGATCTGCTACCACCTGTCCTCTGAGATGGATGGTTAACAATCCTTTTGAGATTTCACGATTCGTGATTTTAGGATTTCGCAATTTCGCGTATCGGGGTTTGGAGTGCAGTCCCCTTTGCTCGTCCAAATCCTTATTCCCAATTTTGCGATAGAGTCAGATCAATGACTCATGATCTTTCTCGATCCAATGGTCCAGAATGTATTAGAATTTCACGATTCACGAATTCACACAACAGTCTTCTGACCTTAAAACCCTACGAGTTAGAGAAATGTTGAGATCTCACCAAGTGTCCCTTGATAGACAGTCCTAACGATTTTGTGACTTCACAAGTTGAAATTTCTCCTCTTCTCTCCAGAGGACTAAGCCTCGTGCACTTTCTCACGGATCTGATGGCCGTTGGTCCTCTGCATGAAATCTAACGGCTGAAATTCTTTCACCTTTTCTGTGCTCTCCTCGTCACTTCTGAACTGGATTTTCGCCTCAGATATTTTCGCAGGATGGATCTTACAGCTGCGATGGTTGTTCTTTTCTCCTTGACGTGATCTTTGTTGTCTTCGCAAGGATTTTCT